>JBDJHY010135122.1:0-13409 GCA_039654485.1 Withania somnifera
TATCAAATATTTATTATATTTATTACTCAAGAAACAAATAAAACTATTAAGATATAAGGCAATAATGGCTAAAATATCTTTTAATTTGGCCCCTCATCAACATCATGGGAAGAACTAAACATGACCAACAACTACATAGAACTAGCCTCTTAGGTTAAGGGCTAAAAGTGTTCCAAAAGTGCATTGCTAATGAACCTTATGATCCTACTTAAAGTACGACAAACATAATCAAAACACAAGTATGGTACAAAAGTATAGGAAAGCACAAAGGGAGGTTATCCCAACTATGCCCAGAGTTACTACAACTAATTCAACTAATAAGAATATCACAACCCAAGAATTAAGCTTCTCAATAGCTAGTCAATCGGATCTAACAGCACAATCAACTATTAATAGATCAACAACTAGGATAACAATAAATAATATCATAAATAGTATCTTAAAAGCTAATACCATCACAGGGAAAAAATAACAGTTGACTAGAGTAGAGGATCACGTAAGCATAAAAGACAGATAATGGCGCATAAAGTCTAAACTCAACAAATTGAGGGTCAAATAAGCAGATATAGAGGAGCACCAATTATAAAGTCTAAATAAATCCAGGGTTGGACAATGAAAAACTGCTAATAAAACACGAGATTGCAACAACTGAGGCCACTCTCTATACTCTAACTGCAAAACTCCAAGATGAATAGAACCACCACTACTAGATAGACACACCCCCTGACCGCCTGATCTACCATATTAAGAATCACCTCTGACCAGTAGCTGTATCATCCCAAGAGGGCCCTAAACTAGATGGACTGATGGTTGAACTATCCTCATCGGAGGAAATTTATAAAAATATTTCTCGGAGTCCGATACACAAAGAACAAAAAGACCCGAGAAAATCCCTGTAATAGTGACTGGTGGTACTATAATCTGAGCATAACCCTAGCCACCAGTGTTGATGAATCTCCCTCACAAAGCCTGAATGTCCACCTTGGCCTGAAACCCAAAAAAAATTACCTCTAAAATTCTGACCAGAACTCTGCCCACTAAGATCATGATGAATCTCATCTTAAGTCTATGGAGTTGTCTAAATCATCCTAACAAGATGACCCTTATCTCTGGATACATCATCAAGGGAATCATCCTCATGTTGGGGCCTTTGAAAACTGCCTCCATATGCATCCTAACATAGACTCTCCATAAACCCCACATGACCAGTGACTTGAGAAAAAAAAATGGAGTGCTTCTACCAAAGTCAATAGTGCTAAAAGAAGTAGAAAAATCAACCTATCGACAAATCTCTGGGTCCTTTCATACTTAGAGGTAGAAACCATTGAGCTACAAGTAACTCGTGAATTCTAGCCCCATACTCAGTAATGGATAAATACCCTGCTGCAAACATCTAAACTCATACCTTGCTTGAGATGTACTCCAAATTTTGCGTGATATCCCTTCCTGCGGTACACCACTCTTTAATCTCAATACCCTAAGAAGTATCTCCAAAAGGACTACGTAGTAATAAACCTTGTTGGTGTTGACTCAAGTGCAACACAAACTGGTCTATAGATCCACGTTAGTAGCTAAACTAAAATAGGCTAGGGATAAACCTCTGAAGCTCAGAAAGGTGTAACACATTTCATGGGGGTCTTAGTAGTGGAACGTCCTAAACTTTGGGATGAACATATATCTTGACTTTTAGCATAAGCTTTAACTACATTGTGGTAATCCTCCCATCTCCTACTACTACTAAAGATCGTGAATGTGTCATTGGTAAAAAAGTGAATAAGAGCAACAAAGATTTAAAGAGATCAACTAGGATGCACGCTTGACATGAAAGTGAAAAGGGTAATTATTTCCTTATGATGTCACTATATCCTCCCAAATATAGGATAGTCGTGATCATACCTAATTCGCAGGTCTCTACTACACATTGGCTCATGTACCGAGGATACTAATGAACTTAAGGCTATGACACCAAAATGTCATAAATCAATTTCTTAGGGAATGAGGGAACCTACATCTCACTATAGGAGAATGACTTAATAAGCATGGAAAGAAAGTAATGTAATGACCCTTATAATAATTTCTATATTTTATATGTGTTCTTATATTTTAGAGGATTGCGGTATTTTCCCTAGGTTGTTGGGTCCCTAGAAATTCAATTGATATTTATCTCATTTTCCCTATTTTAGAGCCTGAAAGTAGGTACTCATTGACTTAAGTCAACATTCCTTCATGACATGCTTAAAACCAATTTTTGACAATTCTATTAGCTTTGGAACATGGATTTATTCTAGGTGGACCCTAGGTTCGGGTCAAATAGCTTCTGGTGCGAGTTTATATTGTTTAATGAAATAATAGTAAGTCTAGTTAAATGTTTTACTTTAAGAAACATTGGATAATTAGAGTGTTGGATCAGAAATAGGATTGGATCATCAGCTCTAGAATGCCTAGTTGGGTTTGGAAGTGGGTTGGTGCACTTCTAGGTGTCTGAGGTATTTTATGTATTTTGTGAAATGTCGTTAGTGGGTTGGTGCGAGTAGTGCACCACTCTAAAATATCGTTATGGGTATTTCTTCACTACTCATTTGCATATATCAAACCTCAAACTTATTCTGAATGGTGTTTGAAGCATTTTCAAAAGGGTTTGTTTTGCATTCAAAATATATTCTCGTACATGCCTCATTTATTCTTCACTATCACGAAGGAGAGACATGAGATTGGGAAGCTATACCTTTTCCTTCATTACAATAGTGGAGCTCCTTGATGCGATCCCAACCCTCCATCCCATCCTTTATTGTGATCGCAAGCCTAACCATCACAATTATGAAGCACTAAAAAGCCCAGCCTCACGATTCCACCCATCTTTCATGCGATCATGAAAGCATATCTCTTGTGGTATATATTTTGCATTTCTTTAAAATTTCATTCTACTATTACATTGCTTTCTCACTCTAAGCTCCTTATAAGCTTTGAATCCACTGAAAAGCCACATCTAGAGTGTCAGGACTTCTCCTTGACTCTAGGTTTCGTTCCCTCTAATCGTGTAGGAAAGTTTCTAGTCTTGTATTTCCCATGGAAAGGGTGTTTCCCCTCTCCCCCATTAATATCCATTGGCAATCTTGGTGATTCCTTAGAAATGCTTTGTTTCAATGGGAATTATTGATCATAGTTGGTGATTTGGACTATATTTCACTTCATATTGGATACCTCTCCTCCATTTTGGTATTCCTCTATTTATATATTGTAGAATATTTAAAATTTGGCCCTTTTTCCTTCTTCTACAAGCATTTCGAAGCCCAATTCTTACTCAATTTATGCTCATTTTTAGAGCATGAGTTCCTAGTATTGCCAGGAACTTTGTAGTAAAGTTTATTTTTGGGTTCGTTAGCAGGTCTCACGGGTTTGTTTTAGGCCCCATTTTTATCCTAGTATTGAATTTGATATAAATTATACCATTAGATTCTTCTTGACGAGTATATTCTTATTTATCAATTTTGAGGAAATTTGGAGAGTTGTTGCATTAGACGAGTTGATCCTCGTGAGTTGTTGTGCTTCTTTCCTCGGGCAATAGGTATGCTTATTGGTCTTAAATATAGGATATATATTTTCTAATTACACTAAATATCATCCATGGGATAGGCTTATTAGGTCAATACTTTGACTCTTGACCTCTTATTCTTCTCTACTTCATCTTATTCTTTCTGACGATGCTCGATGTAATATGATGTATTTGACCTATTATTTCCCTTTTGATAGCCATAGAGTGACTCTGGAAGTACATGAAACTAATGCATGTGTTGGTTTTTATGTTTTGTGTTAGTTGTGTGTTGCTGGCTTTTAGATTAGACTAAGGCTGTGCAAAGCATAGGATAGTTATAGTATTTCTTGTGATAGACATTCATATAGTGTAAGAGCCATGAGGTCTAGCCTTCCATGGAGTATAGATATTGAGGTTAGCAGCCTACTATCATTAGTTTTTGGGACTGTATGGACTTGTGAGTCGATTTTCCATTATTAGTGGCTAAATGAACTAAAATTAGCATAAATGGGATTTTCTTATAATAATAATAACATAAGTGGTTTTCTTCCTTTTTAGACCTTGAGAATGTCTAGTACCTAATACTACTTTTTCTACTTAACTTAGACCAGAATTCACACTCTAGCATCGGGTACTGTCAGCTACTACTATTGCTAGCACTTGAGTTTGGTTAAGCTTTGATTTTGAGTAAAACCTTTTTATAATATATAACATTTATTGTTGAGGCATTGATGACTGAGATATTGGGACATTGTGTCACTAAGTTGTCGAGACTCCTTGATATAGTGATATTGATATAATGTGGATCTTGATATTAAGATGAGAGATATACATAGATGTTAGAGATTAATATGTAGTGTGCACACCACTATGGTTCTCACCTCTAGCTGTGAGTGAATGGAGGAGGGGAATAGGTCAAATTAGGGATACATCAGGCTATGCCTTCTATGGGTCCTGCTTGTTGGACTTACACGTACCGAAGGAGGAGCATACATAGGAATTACTGCATTATTTTTTTGTTTACTTTACCACACTTGTGTTTTATATAAACTCTCCAGTAGTAAGGGATGTCGAACAGGTAACGTAACTTATGTGTACTCTTCCATTCTTGTGGGGTCTTGGAAGGGTTTTATTTGCCTTTCCTGCTTTATATACGGCTAGTTTTAGTGTAGTTTATACTTGTGATCATCCTTACTTTGTGGGCTTATTTGTGCGTATTATAATTATTGTAATTTCCTTCCAAGTCCTTGAGGTTACCAAAACATTGGTCATTCCCTGTTGTCTTCTTTTCCATGTATCTTGTATTACTTTTCGTTATTAATTTTATGTTGATGCAACAATCCCAGGTATGTATTCCTTCCTTACCTACGTTCCTGCTTTTTTATTTAGCTAATGATAGTTGTACACTATCTATTTTCTTGCTTCTTTTTGTGTAGCTATGTTGTCTTATTTACTTCGCTGACATGCTTTCTTCACAGTTTTGTTATTTACTGTGATTATTCTTGTTATGTGCCTAGTGGGCCCTCAAAGCCTACTAGGTTCTTGTTGCTTTGGTGACTTGTACTCATATAGCACTTGTGTCTTCCTAGTGCAAATCTAAGTACTAGCACCCGTCGTTAACTTCGTGGTTCATTCCTTGTTTCTATAGACTTTTAGAGATACAGAGTGAGCTTCGAATGTCCATCCTGGCCTATATATTCTTAGTGCAAATCTAAGTACTAGCACCCGCACTGAATTTGTGGTTCATGCCTTGTTTCCATGGACTTTTGGAGATATAGGGTGAGTTTCGAGCGTTTATCCTAGCTTGCATCTCATCAACCTTATTTGGTCTCTTTTTTACTCTAGAGATGAATCTAATATTGTATAAATATTTGTACATTGAACTTTACAATGCTCTATATATAGTGAAACCAAGTCTTGGGAGGGTTGATTGTTTCATTTATATTACCTTTCTTCTCTATTTAATCTTATCCTCTTTTGCTTTAGTCCTTGTGATTGTGTGTTCCCGTATTTTCTATAGTAGTCCATCGCTTATGGTTCTGGGCTATAGGGTTGGTTCACCTACTGGTAGGATAGTAGGTGCAGTCATGAACTAAGAAATAGGTTTTTGAAAAGTAATAAATAAAATCAGAAGATAATAACTTAATTAAAAAAAGAACACCTGGAAGACTAGTACAATAAAAAAAATACCCAAAACCTGGTATGTAGTATATGAGTCTCTAAATGGGTAAATACAAAGTTTGATATAAATACATCATTTATTTCTGGAATACAAAATAAGCAATAACAGTCTCAAGGAAAAGATAAAGTGAGATCTAGAACACTGGAGATCACCCTTTACCTTAGAATCTAGATAGCAACACAAACTCAGGAATCAAGTGACTCACTCGTACTCGGATCTGCAACAAAAAGATGCAGAGTGTAGTATGAGTACAAACCTGTCAAACCAATTAGGTACCCAGTAGGAATCATCACTCAACTAGGCCTATATAAGAAATAAAAGTAGTAAATAGCAGATAATGAAGTTAAGAAGTGTTAATAAAAACAAGAAAGGCTAGCTACAAATAGATAGAAACAACAAGGAAACAAATAATGAATTAGCTAACAATAGTCGTAGAAGAAATCAGATAAAAATATGGAAATTACCTGAGTCCTTGAAACAGATAATCAAGTAAAGAGGATAAGAAAGGGAGGTGTACTGGTAAGATCAATAAAAGGCAAAAGGAGAAGGAATAATCAAAAGTAACCCATACATAAACAAAGCTCACTATGAAAGATTAGCCTATAATAACTACCTATTAATCAATACATATAAAACTAATTGTCATCCCACACTACCATAATGTACAAATTAGTAAACCTTACCCGATGGCATCCCATACTACCAGAAGGTACATCTAAGAAAAGAAGTGCAAAAAGTAACATAGACATGATGCAATGGTACCAGTGTCTCGATGTTGTAAGCATACCCTTCCGTCTCTATGGCTTGCAAAGGCTGAACCCCTGAGAGTCATAGACAGGTCATCCCAGCTATAACACGGATCGGCAGGGCCTATGGTTTCCATGTTCTCCTCTATTCTCTCTACTAGTTCTCAAGGTATTTTCCACTCTCCTTGAATTATATAATTGTGACTTAGTGAATCTGTCTCAATTATAACATCCATCAATCTTCTTTCCTTACATGTCCTTAGGCCAATATAATTTCTTATGACCTTTCCTCCATATTTGTTGTTTGTCCAATTCCTTTTGACTTTGCAAAGATTAGATCTCCACTACTACTCTCTTAAAAAGAATTCTAAAGAGATCAAACCATGGTTTCCTTTTCTTGCACCATCAGTATTACATTTAACCCTCTGATTGTCAGGGGGGTTCCATGTAACACTAAGGTGATGCAACTTTGGTTTGTAGCTTTTTAGTATAAGAATTATTTCTTGCCATGACCATTGGATCTTCTTTATCTATTGATACTTTTGCATCACCATCTGCCTCATCATTCTAATTATCTATAGCATCATATCTTCATAACTAATCTTGCTGCCATGTTTTATTGCATTCCTTATCTTCTACATTGTTCACATTATAACAACTAGCATTTCTCAATAAACATCTTGTAACTTTGGTGTTTCCACCGTCTTTCATCAAGTAATTATGATCTGCTATAAATGTATTCCTTCCATATTTATACCTGCACAAGAACCAAAATGCCTCCATAGCTTAAAAGCTAAGGAGGCTGTTAGAAATAAATGAGATATTGTTTCCTCCTTGTTGTTCTCACAACACCAAACCTTTGACACCAGATTTAAATATTTATCTTCTTTTGGTTATCATTTGTATCCTCCTCTTCTATACCTTCCATAAGAAGAAATTGATTTTAAATGGAGCTTATTTGTTCCATATTATATCATAGACCCTTCTTTTTTTCCTGCTTGTGTCTCGTAATATTCCAGGTTGACTTCACATTATATCTTCCTTTTATATTACCCATCCACCAAGATATGTTATTCCCTGCATCTTTATTTGGGGGATTTATGTTTTCCATGATATGATCTGTCATTTCAGTGGATAGATTCTCCAACAATTTATGTCTATCCCATCTTTCTTCTCTTATAAACTACTTAACTTTAATTTTCTCTTTCTCTTTACACCTCTCCACATCATATAATCCACCTTGTTTTTTCCAGTTATCAAAATAGAAATTTGATTTTCCTTATTTAATTTTCCACCAAATCTCATGTTCCACCTCTTATCTCACGATCACATTTTTTTCTCAAAACATGCGATGCCCCAACTCCATAGGTCAAGATTGGGTGATGTTCCTTACAGTATTTGTTCCACATATATGCTACCCAAAGTGATGATGTACCGGTTCTAAAGTAACATCAAATTTGGCAAAAAAAAAAGCTTTAAATACATCATGTAATAACCTCAAACCTAGTCCCCTCTATCCTCTAGGGAAAAAAAGCTTATTCCAAGCCACCCAGTGTTTACTTTTTTCACCAGATGTATAGACCAAAAATTTTTGCAAAGATTGTATAAAACTTATTAATAAAAAAATCTATGGAGGGGTGTTCATGGCAGATGAAACATACATTGGCATAGACTGTAAAACATGAGCTATCAGAACGTACCTCCCTCAAAAAGATAAGATTCTATTTTTTCATAAGCTAATTCTTCCCATTACCTTCATGATCATCTCTTCATAATGTGACCTATTCTTTCTTCCATAAAATATTGGACATCCCAAAATATGTGAAAGAAGAGGATCTTTGCCTTATTCTAGTAATTCTTCTGATTTGACTACATGCTCCAATTAGCACCTTGTCGTGTAGGTACACTAGACTCTTTTCTAGGTTAGTCATTTATGCTGACACTTTATCATAGTTCCTCAGCACCTTCATCATCTTCCTTATTAAGGGTTGTTGGCCAGAACAAAATAAGATGGTACCATCTGGATATGATAGATGATTTATTTTTGGGCTCTATTTTGGCATAACATAATGTTTTATAGTTTGGATCCTGTTACAGTCTATTCAGGATTCTGGCTAAGACCTCTGCAGCAATGATGAATAAAGTAGATAATAATGGCTCCCTTTTCTTCAATCCTCTTGAGGATTGAAAGAATCCAAAAGTCTGTCCATTCATATTTACTGAATACCAATTATTGGATATCAATCTAACCACTATATCAATTATCCTTTCTGAGAATCCAAAACTTCTCAATATTTTTATTAGAAATTTCGAAGAAACACTATTATATGCCTTAACCATGTCAAATTTCACCACCATATTGTGAAATTTGTTTCTTCTTATTAATTTCCTGACAGTTTCTTGGGTCAGCAATAGATTCTTTTTATACTTCTCCCTTTGAAAAATCTTGTCTATTGTGAAATGATTTCTGGAAATACTTTCACTAGTCTTTTATGGATCATTCTTGAAATGATCTTATTGGTGAAAATACTCAGATTGGTTGGTCTTAGGTCACCAAACTTACTCACTACCTCTTTTTTCAGACTCACGATCAGGTTTGTGTGAGTGATGAATCTTGGCAATTCCATTTCACAAAAGATTTCATTTTTCATATTTCTTAAGAAACTTGTTTTTCTAATGAAAATATATATCAAAATCAAACAAACAGAAATGTTTTCCTCCAAACCAAACACACTCCTAAGATTTTATATTCTAAAAGTTGTCCTATCAAAAGCATTTTCCAAAGTGACAAATGTTGATCATAAATTCATTGATTATGTTCTTGATAGTTCTGATTGTTGAGTGATATTCCCTCCGTCCCATATTATGTGATATGTTTTTATTTTAGTTGGTCCCAAAAATAATATCAGATTACTATAATTAGAAACAATTTACTTAAAAATTACTCTTTTAACCTTAAATAAAATGATTTACAACCACACAAATATTTAAAAATAAATTTGAACAAGTTTTGAAAGACTTCCTTTTTTTTAATACTCTACCAAATCAAACGGCGCCACATAGAATAACATGAAGGGAGTATAAATTTTAGAGATTGAAAAATCTCTGCTTAGTATCCAAAATTTTCTAGCTACTATGAAGTAACAGATATATTCCCATAATGACGTAGAGTATACATTACTTCCTCAATTCTTTGAATGTCTTTTAAGTGGAACTAATAAATTTATTGGTTTCTCTTAAATGAGTTTTTATGAGCTAACCAGTAAATTTATTACTGAAAATAAACAGTGTGACATAACATGCCAACTAGGAAAAAATGGCTTTTTCGTGTTTGGTATATTCTAATTAAAATATTAATAGTTGAAAGACATTCAAATCCTAAAAAATAATTAATTTAATAGGCAATTGCCAAAGCATAAGTGACTATTCAGGAAATTAAGTCAAACGCCGTCCTCAAATGTGCTTTTCATACATGTTTCTAGCTCTCGTTCTCAATAAAAACTAAGCTACAAACTGGAGCATCATAAAATGCAAAACTAAGAGGTGATCAATAACTATCGCAGCTGATGCTCCATAAATAATGTCGCTCATTAAAAATGCATAATTGATTCTTTGATCCATGTTGCCAGGAAAAGAAATGTGGGAGTAATGTTTTATATTCCAACATTGTGCTCAATTTTAAAAACTAATCCCCAAAGGCACTCTTCGTATTCTCCCACTATAAGCACGAATCTAAACTTGTAGTCTTTTTTCTTATGGTCAATCTGCATAGTTAAACACACTTTTAGATTATAAAGAAGATTAGTACCATTAAATTACATCAGAAAATACTAACTTCTAAAAGCATTTAGGAAAACATACTTTAAAATTAAAAGAAAGATCTATAGAGAAAATGGGTCTGTTTGGTATAAAATAGAGAGAAAGATCCCTAAACCCAGCACAAGGGAGGAGGGGTTGGTTGAAGGTGGGGAAGGACAAAAAAATGCAGTGAGATCTACATCCACAATACTTACCTCGGATGAAACAATGAAATTGAGACTCATGTTCAAGAGCTCTTCCAGGAAAGTAGCAACACAACCATTTGAATCAAATTTTCCTCTAAGATGACACTGCAATGCACAAAATATCACTCATTTTGAGAAATATGAAACTCTTGATGAGTAATGATAACTTTTCATCCAAAGAGAAGATCTCCACTAATATATTTTTCTCAAATTATTTCCCAAACCCACCACATCAAGAATCTCAAAAGAATTATTTCCAAGATTAAGTTCTTGTCAAATAAATAAAAATCCATAGTAGCTTGAACTACAACACAAAATGATGCATGCCCACATTAGGGAAGATTAACCAGTAACCTAATAACAAAATGAAAATAATATAAGCTTTTGTACATGTTTGCAGAATTTATCATGCCTCCCAAAGAAATGCTAGATCAAGGGCCAAGAAAGTTGCTTGAGGCTATCAAAATGTTAAGGCCTTACTTAAAATTAATATATTCTCCATCTTATTTTACGTGATGCAATTTGACTTGATAAAAAAATAGCAAAAATTTATTATTGAAATACTAATCTAAATCAATCCATAAATATTTTTGTGCCTATAAATCATCTTATTGGGAATAAAATAAGAGTTAAAGTCTAATTGTTTTACAAAAATAATTTAATGACCTGTTTAGTCATTTTCTTACTGTCTGGCTTGTTTCGTATTTAGAGACATCTATTACTTACCCCAAGTTATTTATGACTTGCTGGGACCAGTAGTTTGGTTCTCCGATAGCTCGTTTTCCTGATATCTCAGTTTTCCTATTTTAAAGTTTTAATTTTGAAACGGTGGAACTCGAGAGTGAATTTGTAATAATCATGCTTGGAATCGAATTCTGAGAGTTCCATTAGCTCTGAGATGTTGACTTTTGTCCAGGTGTACCTTAATTTTGTGTCCTTAAGTTTCCATTATGATTTTGAGCTATTTTGTGGAATTTTAGTTCAACCAAAGCTCATTTTGGAGTATGGGTGGTCTTTTGGTGATTGGAGTGTCAAATTGGAACTCCAACAATTCCATTAGCTTTAAAATGTTAATTTTTGTCTAGTAGGGTTGTTAGTTAGCTTTACAGGGTGTATAAGATCGTTATTGGTTTGTGTGTGGAAGTTTTGGATATTTCTCTATTGAATAACTTTGAGTTTAGGGGTTATTTCTGCTTAAACGACCTAGTTTCATTGACTTCATTGAGTCTGGAGTGTGTTTTCCACTCAAAATTCATATGTGGTTTGTTATTAATAGACTCTATATTGATTTCATGCCATCTTGGGAGTTTAGCTGTTGCAGACTTTTTCTGCAGAAAATGGTCTTCAACGCGATCGTGTTTCTTAGTCGCAATCATGGTAAGTGTTGAATTTTCTATTTGCTCAATAGCACTTGTGGGCGTTTCTATTGCGGTGAACGGGAAACTTAGCAGTTTGTGTGATCATGTCATTACTCTATGATCACATTGGGTTACGACCGGTTATTGTTGGCAGCCATTATTTTTGATTCATTTCCCAACCATTCTCTTTCAATTTCTCCCCCTTCCTCGCCTATATCCCTACCAATTCAAGAGGTAATTGGTGGGATTTGTTGGTATTGACTTGGAATCACATTCCTTGACATCTTTTCCTCTGTTTCTTGTAGGTTTTCCTTTCTTTTCCTTCCCTTTGAGCTTGTGTTGGGCTATAATGAAGGATTTTTGGTTCTTGCCTAAATTTTGGTGAATTCTTGTGCTTTATTGAAGTAGTATGGAGTTGAAGTTGTGGCTAGCTTCCTCTTGGGATCTCCTCTTTATTTCGAGTGAGTTTCACTCCTTTTCCACTTAGATACTGCTTGCAATATTTTTCCTTTTTGCATATTGTTGTTTCCGGCCAATTGAGGACCTTCGAGTGGTCCAACTGAGCTCATAGTTAAACCACCTTTTCCTTGACCTGAGACCTTCATCTGGTGTGATTAAATTTTTTTCATCTATTGGGCCCATAGGATAGTTATTAGTCCCAGTCTGGACCCGAGTTACTTTATGCAATATGGGTATCATTTTTCCTATTATGACCATTGTACCATTAATTTACTAGTTTTGAGCCATGTTAGGTCATTTTTGGAGTTGTTCAAGATACGCACGCAACTTGTGGGATCTTTTTCGATGGTCTCCAGATAGGCTAAGTTTTTCTTTACTTTAGATTGGGCTTCAAGTTGAATGCTAGTTTGTTTCAGCCAATCGACAGGCTAGGATAGTAGTTGACATGACTTTTCTTTTATTTATTTGCACTTGTTTACCTTTCAGAGCCAGTGAAGGGGCCTGCTATTAGCTATAGACTATGTTTAGTGTGTTCGATATATTGGGAGCGATTGTGTGGTAGCTTAGATAGTAGCTTCTACCCTTTTTATACTTCAAATGCGTTTCTTATTTGCTTTAATTGACCCGCACTATTCATTATACATCATGGGATCTAGTAGTGTAGCATGGTCGTGTCCTAGGGCTGTGTTAGCTTTAATTCGCAAGATAACTAATTAAAACTAGAAGTTTTCTCGACTTAATGACTAATGGTACAAAGATTTCTTGTACTTATATGTATGCCACGGCCACCTTGCGGTATGGAACTATTTTTGTATATTAAGGGAAAACGATTTTTGAACTGTTGCAAATGAGGAATATATGGTTTCTGAGAATGGAAATTTTGGGGCAGAGTTCCCCGGTGTTGGCACCTATGGGGTGGAGTGCCCTGGTGTAATGACCCTTAAGGTCATTTATGATAAATACGCAGTGTCTTGCATCTTAGGGTGTTTCAGCAGTTTCCCCAAGTCATTTATGACTTGCTGGGACCGATAGGTCGTATCCCTAGAAAATTGGTCGAGAATTATCTCAAATTCTATGTTTTAGAGCCTTAAATTTGCTACTCGTTGACTAAAGTCAACTTTCCTTCAA
>JBDJHY010135139.1:0-13409 GCA_039654485.1 Withania somnifera
ATATTATAGTAAATATATCGTTAGTAACTTAGCATATATAGTATAAGTATATATCGTTACTCGTTAATTTTTATTTATATATATATATTTATATGTAAATATTATTAATAACTATACAAATTTAAATTATTCACAACAGGGGGTATGTTCGTATTAATTTTAAATTTAAACTATATAAATATATATTTTGTATTAATTAAAAGTGCTTAAATTTATTTTTTGTAAAAACCAAATCACTATTCACAATGGAGGATACTGTTCACGTGGGTTGGCCCGGTCCAAATTAAGCATTTTGGACCGGATTGGCCCGGCCCAAACCAACTCAGCCCGGATTGAGGGGAGCCCGGCCTAGCTCGGGGATTGACCAATCCACTGACCCAGTGGTCCGGACGAGCCCGGCTTGGACCGAAGTGCAGGTATAGGTCCATCAATGTTGATATTAGTCGTTTTATATATAAAAATATAGTGCTTGGGTAAAAAGAAAGAGATGTTTATGCACCCAGTAGGGTCTATTTATGTCCTAAATTTTGTATGAAAATGTGTTAGTAAGTTGGAACTACATCAGGTAGCCGCTTGGAGTATTCCTATTTAAAATGTATTTAGCCAGTTTTGAACAACTATTCGTTGTTGCAACTTCTAAATTCTACTTTAGAGCCGCGATTTTCAACTTAACTTCTGAAGGTATAAATTTGATTTTAAAAGGAAATGGTTGCCTTTGACCAACATCAGACATAGAATGTTCAAATTAGAAATTTGATAATTTAATTGGATTAGGGAGGTGGATTTTGGCCTAGAATGAGGTCTTTCATATTTTTCATAGGCTTGCGGGCATTTTGGTCATTTTGAGTTAAAGTTAATTTTTAAGCCTTAAACAAATATTAGGTTAATTTTTAAGCCTTAAACAAATATTAGGTTACGGAGACCTCATATGCGTGATTTAAAAGTTCCTTTGAGCCCGAAAAATTGAAATTAATATGATTGTATATATGATTTGTTTGCACGGGATTTAAAATAAGTCTCGAGGGTCCATTCAGAGTAAGTTTTCACCTTGCCTGTTGTTGTTCTACTGCTGTTGGTGCTGAACCTGCCTCTTTTTCTTGTTCGCAACCATCTGGTCACATTCACGAAGAGTTGTGTCTTTGCTTCTTCGTTATCGCAACCATGGGGTACGTGATCGCAATGTATATGGAACCTTGGACTTTGCCTTTGTGGATACTAGGTCGCATTTACGAAGGGTTATTGCTGAGTCAGGTCACGTTTACGACGAAGGCACTGTGATCATGGAGAAAGGGGCGCCTGGGCAGTGAGCCTTAGACCCTCGAATTGTTTCATTTTATTCATAAGGATATCATCTTTCACTCATTTTGGCAAGAACAAAGAGGAGATTTTTGAGTATATCACTTGAATAACATTCTTAACCCTTTTTCATTGATTATATAGAAATTGAAGGTTTTGAACTCAGAAAAGGGAATTTTTACATGAGCTCGAAAATGAATAACTTATGATTTTGAGCCACAAAATGAAATGATTTTCTGATAAAACTTGATAATTACATTCCCCAAGTATTGGCTAATATGTTTTTGAAATAAAATTTGAATTTCCATATTGTGGGCCCGGGGAAAAATATTGACTTAAGTGTCACATGCCAACATTTGGATATTGATTGTTGTTATTTCTTGTGTGTAATATATTTATGAATAGATTTTACTTGTCTGGAGGCTCTACGGAAGGGCAAAGGCTCACAATTGGTAGATTTCCCTGACTTTAAGACAAGTTGAGGTTTTATGGGTTTTCTATAAAATGTTGGTGTGAATTCTTGATTATCTGATTATAATTGGAAGAAATAGGTACATTAGGGTAGTCTTTTGAATTACTTGTTGATATTGATTTTTGATTGTCCATTGTTCCTTGATTGAGATTATGGTAAAGACACAGTTGAGGCTCTAGATGGGTGTCTATATTGTGAGAAAAACATTATATTGTGAACAAGGTATAGTTAAGGCTCTGACCAAGTGTTTATATAATTAAAAGTATAGTCGAGGCCCTGACCGGTTACCTAAATGGGATGATTGATATTGGGTACTTCTGGTGAATTGGAAAATGCAATTTATTCTGAGTTACTTTTGGGATTGAGATCTTTGTTGATGGCTTTGGTTGTTGTTGAACTTGACTTTCATGAAACTTTACTTCCATTATATGATTTCTAGAGTTGGGTATTTAATTCTACTTGTTGTATTTGTATAAACTGTTGCTGGGCTGCTGAATATATCTATTACATGTTGTAGTCTTTTAGAGGATCTGTTAGGAGTTTAGGGTCTTTTGTTTCTCTTTATAGTTAGCTAGCCAAAGACGCTGCTGGGTACTTTTTTTTCTCACTCCTTTCTTTTATACACTTTTGTGCAGGTACCGAGTCCCAAATTAGTAAGTCGCTCTTTTACTTTAGTCCAGGGTAGATTCTGAGGATTTAGAGGTAGATGGTCTCTCTTTCATCAATTCCCGTGAATTCCTCATCTATTTTATTTTATTGTACCTTTAATTTGTAAATACTCTGTACGAATATTCAAATTTCTTATATATACATTCTATAGAGGTTTGTGAATAGCGACACTTGTCCTTGGGGTATACTTATATATTTATACTATTGTTATGACTTCCACATTTAGATGTTTTATTAGTTTAAATTCCACTTTTACCTATTTATTGTTATTAGCCTAACTTATCGGGATTGGAAAGGTAGGTGACTTCATGTTAGGTTTGTAGGGTGTGACAAGTTAGTAATAGAGCCCTAGGTTCCTAGGTCCCACTGTTCACTTTCCAAATTTAGTAGAGTCTTGCCGATTAGTGCGAAGATGTACGTTACTTATCCTTGAGGAAACTCTAGAAAACATCTCTTTATTCTTTTACTTCTATCTAGCATGGTTAGTTTACATGTGCTGAGTCTTGTATATTTTGTTCGATAGATGGTCATGACCAAAGCAATCGCTAACATAGTGGATAAGCCACAGGAGTTACCATAGCCAGCTACCAAGGGTAGGGGAAGAGCTAGGGGCCGAGGTAGAGCCCGAGGGAGAGTTAAGGGGCAGCCCCATCTAGGGGTCGAGCCACGATAGTTTCACCTAAGATAGATATTGATAAAACTGAGGAGCATGTTCCTCAGGAGTATGTTGCAACCCCTCTATTACTGGATACCGTTCTGAGAGTGCTTGGGGTTCTGGAGAGCATAGCATAGGATGATATACTGCAGGGTTATCAGACCAAGGCAGGGGCGGAGACCCTAGAGACGAGATCCATTCTAGTGATTCATGAGCCAGTAAGCTAGCCACCAGTAATTCTAGTGTAGATGAGGCAGTCACCTAAATTTTTGGTTCTAGCGGGCCAGCCACCCATAATTTAGGTTTAGGTATGGCATCTTCCTATAGCATAAGGAGCTCATGAGCTTCATATCCTAGGGGTTGCAGATACATGTACGGTCTTTTTTGAGATATCGGATGAGAAGCAGTGGCAGTACCAGAGGTTCAAAAAGACGGACCCACCTCAGTTTCAGGGTGGGTAGGGCAAGGACCCATTTGAGTTTCTCACTACTTGTCATGGGTTACTCTATATCATGGGGATGATATAGTCCCATGGGGTTGATTACACAGTTTTGCAGCTTCTAGATCCAACATGACAGTGGTGGCGTTCTTACATTGATTCTAGGCTATCTAGATCTTTTCCTATGACTTGGGAGATGTTTATCAAGCTACTATTGATAGATATGTGTCCCGTACTATAAGGGACATGCTACGTCGAGAGTTTGACAAGCTGAGACAGGAGAGATGACTGTTGATGAGTATGTATCTCACTTTTATGAGTTATCTAGACATGCTTTGGTTATCTTACCGGACGAGGAAGAGAAGATAGCTAGGTTCATGAGGGGGTTGAGTATTTCTCTTCAGATTTTTATATTCACAACTTTAAAAATGCCAGGGGATAATTTGCAAAGTGTGATTGAGGCAACGAGAGGGTTTGAGCAGTTGTGTTAAGGTCAGACTAGTGATAGCAAGGGCAAGAGGCCCTATCCTTATGGTTACTTTTCTTTGCCTCAACTGGAGGCAGGGGTTCCCTTCAGCACAATAATTATTTTCACCACCTAGTACCATTCCAGGCATCTATACAGACTTCTAGTGCTAGTCAGGAAGTTCAGAGTGCATCTAGTCCATCATCTAGATGTTTTAAGTCGTATCACTGGGGTTCAGGATAAGGTGGACAAATTGGGGTTTCCGAGTTCATCATATGAGTCTATAACTCCGGATGATTTCTTTACTTATGGAAGATTGTCCATAGGTAGAGGTTTTGTCCCTAATGCTTACATTTAGAGTCCTAGATGGCTTCCAGGCTCTGGTTAGAGCACCAGCACCTTCAGGTAGAGGCAGGCAAGGTGTACCGATAGGTAGAGGTGAACAATAGGTAGGCAGGGGCCAAGGTCGTTCTCCAATTCATCTTAGAGGTGGGCACATGTAGTGCTGTGCTTTTCTTGAAAGACTTGAGGCTGAGTATTTCGATGCTATGATTATAAAGTATAGTCCTAGTTTTCTCTAGGCATGCATTAGTGTTGTTGATATGGGGTCTACTCATTCCTATGTATATGCATACTTTGTTGCTGGTTTTGATACATTATCTAATGCATTTCCCATACCTCTTCATGTGTCTACTCCCGTAGGTGAGTCCTTAGTAGTGTATCAGGTTTACCGAGCCCATCTTGTTGTCTTATTAGCGTACGAGACTTTGGTAAACCTAATCTTGCTTGATATGGTAGACTTTGATGTTATTTTTTGTATAGATCAACTTGATCCTTATCATTTTATATTTCCATGCAAAGATTGTTATTTTTACATGCTTGGTATCTCGAGGTTGAGTGGAAGGGTACATGTGGGTCATATTCTCGTAGATTTATCTCTTTTCTTCATGGGTGGAGGTTGATTAAGGAGTATGTGTCTTGTTTGGCCTATGAGCAAGATGTTAGTGTTGATTCCCCTTTCCTAAAGTTGGTTCCTATGGTTAGAGAGTTTGTTGATTTGTTTCTGATCGACATTTCTGGTGTCCGTCCTGATAGGGATATGATTTTGGTATTGATTTGGAGCCATGAACCAAGCCCATTTCTATTCCTCCTTACTGTTTGGATCCGAATGAGATAGAGGAGTTAAAGGAGAAGTTGTAGAACATGCTTAGAAAGGGATTGATTTGTCCTAGTATGTCACTATAGGGTGCACGGGCCTTATTTGTGAAGAACAAAGATGATTCTATGCGTATGTGTATTGACTATAGATAGTTGAACAAAGTGACAGTGAAGAACAAGTATCCCTTTCCTCATATTGATGATTTGTTTGACCATTTCTAGGGAGCTTCAACCTTCTTTAAGATTGACTTAAGATCCGGATTCTATTAGTTGAGGATTAGACCTTCAGATATTCCAAAGATGACTTTTCGCACCAGATACGGGAATTGAGTTTTTGATGATGTCTTTTGGGCTTACTAATTCCCTAACTACATTTATAGAGTTGATGAACGATATATTCCGTCCCTACTTAGATTCTTTTTTTATTGTCTTTATTGATGATATCTTGGTATATTCCAAGAATGAGGCTGACCAGGGATTGCAGGATGAGAAACTATATGCTAAATTCTCAAAGTGTGAGTTTTGGATGAGTTTGGTGGCATTCTTGGGGCACATGGTGTCCAAAAAGGGTATCATGGTCAATCTATCCAAGATTGCAGTGATACGTGATTGGGTGAGGCCTACTGCACCGATTGAGATTCAAAGCTTTGTTGTCTTGGCTGGGTACTATAGGAGGTTCATGCAGGGCTTGTTCTCTATTGCTTCCCCATTGACTAGATTGGCTCAGAACAATTTACCCTTTTAGTGGTCTGATGTGTGTGAGGAGAGCTTTCAAAAGATCAAATCTTTGTTGACTTCTGCTTCGATTCTTACCTTTCTCGTAGAGGGTAAAGGTTTCACTGTGTATTATGATGCATCGAGAGTTGTCTTGGATGGAGTATTAATGTGGGATGGTAAGGTAGTGGCCTATGCTTCGAGACAATTAAAGGTACAAGAGAGGAAACACCTCACCTATGATTTAGAGTTGGTTGTAGTTGTTTTTGTGTTGAAGTTGTGGAGACACTATCTTTATGAAGTTCATTGCAAATTATTCACGGGTGACAGGAGTCTCAGTATATCTTCAGCCAAAGGAATCTTAACTTGAGCAGCAATGTTGGTTGGAGTTGCTTAAGGATTATGACATCACCATCTTATATCACCTGAGCAAGGACAACGTAGTGGTAGATTCCCTAAGTAGGAAGTTCTCGTGCATGGGTAGTTTGTCTTGTATTTGGGCTTATGACCGACCTTTTCCTAAAGATGTTCAGAGTCTAGTGACAACTTGGTTAGATTACTGATTTCAGATGACGGTAGTGTGCTTGCATGTGTAGAGGCCCATTCTTCCATGATAAAGTACTGTGAGGTGAGGCCAAGACGGCCAAGTTGGATTCTGAGGGTATTTTAAGTATTAGGGGGAGGATTTGCTAATTATGTCTGGTGGTTTAGTGAAATTTTTCTTAGAAGAGTCCTATAATTTTAGATATTCCATTCATCCAGGGGCGATAGAGATGTATCATGACCTGAGTCAATATTATTGGTGGTGTGGATGAGGAAGGATATCGTAGACTTTGTTTCTAGGTGGTTGAATTGCAAGAAGGTGAAGTTTGAGCACCCTAGGCTGGGAGGTATGTCTTGGAGAATGACTATTACCTAATGGAAGTGGGAGCACATTGCCATGGACTTTATTGTTGGGTTGCCCACTACTTCAGGTTTTTATCTGGGTGATTGTCGATCATTTGACTAAGTCCACATATTTTATTTCAGTTAAGGTGAGATACAATAATCAGGACTTGGCAGAGATTTATATTAGTCAAATAATGCGGTTACATGGTACCCTCACTTCTATCATATATGACTGAGGCACACAGTTTACTTCAAACTGTTGGAGTATTATGCAGCGTAAGATGGGTATTCATCTTGATACAGGCACAACCTTTCATTCTCAGATCGTTGTCCTCTGAGTGCACTATTTAGGTGCTTGAGGACATGTTGCGAGCTTGTGTTATTGACTTTTGTGGTTGTTGGTACCGGTTCTTACCACTCATGTTGTTTCCTACAATAACAGTTACCATTCAAGCAATCAGATGATGCATTTTGAGATATTGTATGGTAGGAGGTGTAAATCTCTGATTGGCTAGTTCAAGACTTTTGAAGAGAGTCCGTGGAGTACAGATTTGTTACGAGACTCTATGGATAGAGTTAGATTGATCCAGACCTAAATATTTTCTTCCTAGAGTAGGCAAAAAAGCTATGCTGATAAGAGGGTTAGGCCATTGGAGTTCATGGAAAGTGATAGAATATGTTTGAAGGTGTCACCTATGAAGGGTGTGATGAGATTTGGGAATAAAGGGAAGTTGAGTCCTCATTTCGTTGGTCCCTTCGAGATTCTAGAGAGAATGGGGGATGCGACTTAAAAGTTAGCCTTGCCACCTAGTTTTCCCATAGTGTATCTGGTGGTTTTTTTCTGTATGCTTCAGCGATATATGGTTGATGAGTCTCACATGCTTCAGTGTGTCACCTTGATTTTGGACCCAGAATTACCATTTGAGGAGCATCCAGTTACCATACTTGATAGGGATGTCCGGAGGCTTAGGACCAAAGAGATACCTATTGTGAAGGTAAAGTAGAGACACTGAATGATTGAAGAGGCTACTTGGGAGACTGAGTCTGATATGCATAGACAATATCCTCAGTTGTTTGACCATTCAGGTGCTTCTACTTTCTTATATTCGAGGATAAACATGATTTTTAGTGGTGGATGTGCTAATGACCCTAAAGGTCATTTTTCCATTTTCTGAGAATTTTAACTGTCTTGCCCCTCCTGTAGTCCCATTATATCAAATTAAGTGTAGTTCTATGGTTGGTTCGGGTGTGAGATGAGATTTGATATAAAATTTTGAAGATTTTGAGTTTTGGAGCCTTTTTGATCAAAATGAGGAACTTAGGGTTCATCTAGATTTCTGGACCTTGTATTAGAAATCCGTCAGTTCCATTAGCTCCAGAATATTGGGTTTGGTTTAGTTATACCCTTATTTCCTGGTTTAGACCTTTTGTGGTGAGTTTGACTATTTAGACGGGCTAAGGTTGGCTTTATAAGAGAAATCATTAATTTGGGTCAATATTAGAGCTTAAAGTGTCCAGTTTGAAAATATAATGGTTTTGTTGGATTTGAGAGGTAGAATTTGGTCTAGAATGAGGTATTTTGTATTTTCTATGGACCTCGAGGGAGTTTTGGGTTTTTTTGGTATTTTTAGTTAAAAGTGGTCCTTTAAAGAGTACCGGATCAAGGAGACCTCGTATGTGTGATTTGATGGTTGTGTTGAGTCTGAAATATCAAAAAAGTATGTTTGCATATAGGGTTTGTTGTCATAGGGTTTAGAGCGAATCTAGAGGGTCCTATTGTAGTTGCATTTTTTATATTGGACTACTGTCAAACAACTGTTGTTGAGCCTAAGGCCCTTCATCATGTTCGCGACACGTAGGTTGTGGTTGCAATGGCTAGAATGTATTGCTCATTGCGATAGCGATCTGGGCATCGCGATGGCGAAGCATATTGAACCCTCTATGACCACGTTCACGAAGATGGTGTCGTGTTTGCAAAGCTTTATTTCCCTGGGTCAGTTCACTTAATGAACCACAATTAGGGCCGGCCCACCGTAATTACGGTGAAGGCCTGTATTGCCTGTATGATTTTACAATAGTGTGTTCACATTATCAACTCATTTTTATTGATGAAAAACCTCTCTAAACCCTATTTTTTGCAAGGTATAATCAAGGAATTTTGAATATAATCATTGGGTAAGTTTCCTAAACCTATTTCCATCGATTTTAAGTCACTTTAACATGATTTTAACAAAGAAATTTCATGGTTTTGAGCCCTGAAACAATGTGTAAAATGTGGAACTCGAAAATGATTATAACATGAGATTTTTTTTCTGTGAAATGGAATGGGTTTCCAATAGAACTTAACATTCCATAATGATGGTTAACGTTATTTTTAGAATCAAATTTTGATCTTGACCATGTGGTCCCAGAGGTTGGTTTCCCGTAAGACTTTATTATTTGGTTTTGGGTGTTGATTAGTATTTTTTTTCTTGTTGTTATTATTTTAGGTCACTAGATTGTGCACGGTTATAGGCTATTTAGAAGGACAAAACACCCAAGTAGCTTCGGTATTCGTTTTATAAGAAAAGTTGAGGTTTATATGGTTTTCTACAAAGTGTTAAAAATTTCTTGCTAATTGTTTTATGATTTGGGGTGATATTGGTGTTTCAAGATTAGTATTATGTATCATGTTAGGTCTCAAAATGAATAAGTAGTATTAAGAGGAATACTTGATGATATTGTTGAAACATATGTATACTTGATTTATGTTGTGAATGACTTGAACCTTGTAGTTAGAAGTGATGACTTGAAGAAGAATTGAGACCTAATTATATACTTTTTGATAAAAATCCCCATGATAAATAAATGGAAACCTTGAAACGGAAAATCTTGATGTTCGGGAGGCTAAATGAAATAGAAAAACTATTCTTGATAAAAATTTCCCATGAGAGGCTTATGCTATTAAATAGAGATCTTAACTTGTGATACCATAGTTGATATATGATAAGTTCTCACTTGGTGATATTTGATAATGAAATCTTGAAAACGTGTCTTGACGAGATTATTATGCTTATTCATATTGATTGTTGGTTGGAAAATTGTTCCTTAATTGAGATTATGGTAAAGACAGAGCCGAGGCTCCGACTGGGTGTCTATATTGTGAGGAAAGCATTATATTATGAACAAGGCATAGACGAGGCTCTGATCGGGTGCCTATATTATTGAACTGACTTAGTTGAGGACCTAACAATGTGTCTATATAATTAAAAGGTATAGCTGAGACCCTGACCAGATACCTGAATAGGATGATTGATATTGGATACTATCGGTGAATTGGAAAATGTCATTTATTTCTGAGTTACTTTTAGTCTTGAGATCTTTGTTCCTGACTTTGGTTGTTACTGAACTTGACTTTCGTGAAACTTTACTTCCATTACATGATTTGTAAAGTTGGGTATTTCATTATACTTGTTGTATCTGCATAAACTGTTGCTGGATGCTGAATATATCTATTGCAGGTTGTAGTATTTTTAAGGATTGGTTGGTGATTAAGGACTTTTATTTCTCCTTATAGTTATATAGATGAGGACGCTACTGAGTACCATTGTTCTTGTACTCACTCCTTCCTTTTCTACACTTATGTGCAAGTACTGAGTCCCAGACTTAGTGATTCACTCTTATTCCTTCACCATAGGGTAGATTCTGAGGATTTAGAGGTAGATGGTTGCTCTTTCATCAGTTGTTGTGGATTCCTCATCTATTATATTTTATAGTGTCTTTAATTCATAAAGACTCTGTATGGATATTTGAATTCCTTTTATTTATATTCTATAGAGGCTTGTGAACTGTGACATGTGTCCTTAGGGTATACTGCTATATCTATACTCTCATTATGACTTCCGCATTTAAATGTTTTATTAGTTTAAATTCTTTTTTTACCTAATTTTGTTATTCGGTTGATCTATCAGAATTGGTAAGGTAGGTTCCATCACGTTCGATTTTTGGAGCGTGACATGTTAAATGAGAATTTTTTGATAATGTGATTTCGTAAACTTTATTGAATTGTATACTTGAACTGGTAATTGAAATGCTTGATTTAACTTTCATGAATGAGTTGATACCGTGGGTTAGCACTTGGACGTGTATATATTTTGTGTTGATGATACTAGTAATTTAATTGGAATATCTTGTCATGGTTTGAGTCATAACTTGATTTCTATATTGTTGATGGTTGACTTGATTCTATTGGCTCAAATTTGTATAGGAATTGCCCATAATGACTTGATAAATATTTCTAAAAACTAAATGTGATGACATTTTGAGTTTAAGATGACATAAATGAATCGTTCAACCATAATCCTTATTCGGATTACAAGGTTCTTTGAACTGAGTAATATAAATGGAAATGATATTACGAAAAAAAAGTTGGGGCCTAATTATATACTTCTAGTTGAAATTTCCCTTAATGAATTATTTATACTATCATTAACAAAGAAAGGTTGTGATGCTCTATAGTGATTGACTAAGAAAGGCTGATATACAGGTTGTGATGCTCTATAGTGATTGACTAAGAAAGGATGATATACTTGTACCTTGAGATACAATAATCACCTCGTATAATTACCTGAAGAAAATGATTTTTGTTAATGACTTGATCATATTGATATTTTCGTTGTGGTTACATGTCAATAAATTGTCTATTCTTGCAACTATTAGACCATTCAGCTATTTAAGTTGGGTAACTTGTTCACTATAGTATGTTTCTGGAGCAGGTACCTCGCCGGTACAGCTGCACGACTAGGCTAGCCTCCATGGGTCCTGGACTGTGACGTGTATAGATATGCCAACAGTGTGTACTAAGGACGTACATGTCTTAGCTAGACCCCATGAGTCCTAGTCTATGACATGTAAATATATGCCAACATGAGTGTACGTAGGACATACATACATTTCCATTATCTATATAAAGCATTGTATTGACTATGATATGTATCATTGATGAGAGTTATCTAATTGTTTGTTTATGACCAAAGATTTCTAGAAATTAGTTGATAACTTGAGATTATCTGATTACTTGAGATTATTTTATTATTTGAGATTACTTGACAATTTATTGATAATTTGGGATTATCCGATTTCTAGGAAGTATTCGAGACTATTGGGAGTGTTTATTGTCCTGATTTGGGACTCATATTTATATTTGTAGAAATATTGTGAATCATGTACTTGTCAGGATCTTTTAGATAGTTATATTTGTATTTTCTGTTTGGGGTGTTGTATATAAACTGTGTGCAGGTAGTTGTATCAGTGATTTTGTTGGATATCAGAGTTCCATTTCCATTTAATAGTTAGACTAGATGAGGATGTTGCTGAGTACCATGGTTTTTTATTCAGTCTTTGCGTTTCTTCCCTCTTATGCAGTTTTAGGGCCTAGGGCTCAGTGATCATTTTCCCAGCTTCAGTTCTAGGGCATTCTTAGAGCATTTGGAGGTAGCTGACCATCTCATCCTCTGTTATGGAAGAGCACTTTTATTTTATTTTAGTTTTTTGATGTCTTTACTTGCTAAAGATTGTATAAAGAATATATATTTTGGTATAAACTCCAATAGTGGCTTGTGCACAATGGCAACCTACTTTTGGGTATTTTAGTTGAGAATTTTTCTTATAAATCCACACTTTTACTTACTTCGGCATTTACTCTAAGTTTCTATTTAAAATGTTGTTAGTTTGAATGACCTATTGAGGTAGAAAGATAGGTTCCATCATGACCAGATTTTGGGTCATGAGAAGTTGGTATCAGAGCACTAGGTTTGAATGCCCAACTGTATATAAGCCAAGTTTAGTAGAGTCTCACAGATTGGTGCAGAGACGTCCTTCACTTATCCTCGAGAGGCTACTAAACTCTAGAAAAGTATCTCTTCATTATTTCTTCCCTATTTTGCGTGGTTGATTCACACGTGCTAAATAAGGACCAGCGCTAGAGTTAGAGGCAGGGAAAAGGGAGAATCCTTAGTGAGAGTTTGTGCCAGTGGTGCCTCCACTGAGGTAGAGGTCGAGAGAGAGGAGGGACATGTCCTTCTTGAGTACCTGGAAAACACATTTTTATAGGACACATTTTCAAGGATTCTTGGGGGCAATAGAAGGCATAAATAGGGTGGTATACCTCAGGGTACAAAGACTAGGGCCAGGGGAGACCCCAGTTCAATAGACTATTTCAAGGGTACATGATCCGGTTGGCTATGCACCATTACTTCCAGTTCAGGTAGGCCAGTTACCTGTGGTTTAGGTTATAAAGGGATAGCTGCCAGTGGTTCAGGGACAGGTGGAAAAGCCACAAAATTTCTCACAGAGTTCATGAGTTATAGATTTCAGGTCTTGGGACTATGGGTACAATCATAACCGAGATGTCTGATGACCAACAAATACGGTACGAGAGGTTTTATAAGATGGATCCACCATAGTTTTAGTGTGGACAAGGCGAGGACCCATATGAGTTTCCCAAGTCTTGTTGCAAGTTTATACAAAGTATGGAACTTGTTTAGTCTTATGAGGTGGATTATATAGTATTACAGCTTATAGGGCCATCCAAATAGTGGTGGCGCTCCTACATTGATTCTGTACCCGCTGGATATCCTCCTTTTCTCGAGCCTTTGTTGATAGATATGTGTCT
>JBDJHY010135157.1:0-13407 GCA_039654485.1 Withania somnifera
CAATGAACTGGGGCTAAGCTTGCCTGCCTCCTAAACCTCATAATTCTCTTTATGGGCTAGACTCTAAGGAAGATTAAGTCACCAACACTGAACTCAAGGGGCCGAAGCCTATGACCTGTGTAGGACTTCTGCCTCCTCTGTTCTACCCGCAACTGATACTGAATAAGTCAAACCTCACCACCACTAAATCACCCAATGGGCGATTTGCAACGCTTTCCATACAAGGCTTCAAATAAAGTCATATAGATACTGGAGTGATAGCTTTTATTTTATGAAAACTCTACCATGGAAAACTGCCTATCCTAACTACCTCCAATATCAAAATCACAGGTACGCAACATATCCTAAAGTACCTATATGGTCCTCTCTGACTGCCTATCTGTTTGTGGGTGAAATGTTGTACTCAAGTCAACATTTGAACCCAACTTTCTTTGAATCGACCTCCAAAACTATGAGGTAAACTATGCACACCGATCATATATAATTAAAACTGGTACCCCCATGAAGTCTAATAACTTCAAGGACATATAACTCAGCCAACCTCTCTACACCTTAAGTCAAATGAGTTGGTAGGAAATGAGCTGACTTGGTGAACCAATCCACGATGACCCATAATTAATCAAACCCTCTATAAGTGCAAGGAAGACCTGTGATAAAGTCTATAGTAATACATTCCAACTTCCACTCAGGGATAGGGAGCCTCTGCATCTCACCACCTGGCCTCCAGCATTCAAACTTTACTTGCTAATAGTTCAAACACCAAGACACAAAGGATGCAATAGACCTCCTCATATCTCGCCACTAGTAATGTTGCCTCAAATCGCGATACATCCTCAAAACACCCAACTGGATAAAGTACCTAGAGTAGTGGGTTTCACGCAGAAAAGTTTGTATTAGATCACCAACCCTTGGAATAACAAGGGGCCATGAACCCATAATACACCACCAGCATCTATGCTAGCCCAACAAAAATCACTCAATAGGACCTACTCCCTCAACTGAACTAGACATGGGTTCTTATACTGGCGCTATCGAATCTAGTCGATCAAAGATGATCTGGACTCAATACAGATAATAGCACACTCTAGCACTAAATGATCCAACCTAAGCATCATGCTGCAAATAATTGACATCCCGAGCTAGCGGTCTCTTAGAAATAAGTACTGCCACTAGGCTACCCAGACTCACCACTTTTTGGCTTAAGGCATCAGTAACCATGTTAGCCTTGCCCGTATGGTAGAGAATAGTCAATTTGTTGTCCTTCAGGAGCTCAACCCACCTCTGTTGCCTCAGGTTAAGCTCATTCTAACTCAGAATGTACTGTAAGCTATGGTGATTCATGAATAACTTGCAGTGAACCCCATATAGGTAATGCCTCCAGATCTGATACGCAAAAACTACCGCCGCCAACTCTAAATCATGGCTGGGGTAGTTGCATTTGTGATCCTTCAACTACCTTAATGCACACTTTATGACATGGCTCTGCTGCATCAGAACAAAATCTAGACTAAAAACCTAAATGCATAGTGAACGGCTGGCCCTCAATGAGTAAAACAAGAACGGAAGCGGTAGTCAACAACTCCTTTCAGCCTCAAAAAACTGGTCTCACACTCAGCTGACCACTAGAAGGGCACATCCTTCAGTGCCAATCTAGTCAAAGGGGCTACAATAGAAGGAAACCCTAAAAAAAATAGAACCCCAAAAAGCTATGAATCTTAGTGACGGATATATGTCAAGGCCAATCACAAACTACTGCAACCTTAGCCAGATCAACACTGACATCGATACTCGAAACCACATGGCCTAAAAATAAGATGGAATATAGCAAAATCTCACACTTTGAGAACTTAGTGTAGAGTTGCTCAGTCCTCAAAGTCTGCAACACAGTCCTCATATGGCCCTCATGCTCAGCTCGAGTCCGTGAGTAAACCAATATATCATTGATAAAGATAATCACAAATGAATCCAGATGAGGCCGAAAAACCCGAGTCATTAGATCCATAAAAGTTCTAGGGGCATTAGTCAACCCAAATGACATCACCAAAAACTCATAATGCCCATACCTTATCTGAAAATCTATCTTTGAGACATCCTCAGCCCAAACCCTCAACTAGTGATAGCCAGACCTCGGATCAATCTTAGAGAACACTCGACAATAATAAATGACACAAACTTACAAACAGCTAATGGGACCACACCATACTATAGGGGGTACACTAGGCATAGATAAGGTCACGGTCTTGGCATACCAATCCAGGACCGCATGATAAGAGGACAACCAGACCATGCCAGAATCACATCAAAATGTAACATAGCAGCCTTAACCAAATCAACACATGTGTCATGACCCTAAATTATCACCATACACGGCATGTGCACCCGATCCACCACTAGGGTTTCACCCATTGGGGTAGATACGCTCAAGGGTACATGCAACTTCTCACTATCAATACCCAATCTCGATGAAAATCAAATATAAATATAGGAGATAGTGGAACCCGAACCAAATAAAGTCAGTGCAGAAAACCCAAATACAAATAATGTACCAGTAAAAAATGCCTGGATAAATTAATAAATCGGGCCTCATACTCCGAGACTATTATTGAACTGTGTCGCAGATCTTTAAATTGTTCTTGTGACACCTCACGGACACTCTAAGGCAGATATTGGGCTAAGAATGCCTCTCTAAACTACTCCCAAGTAAGTGGAGCTGACCCTTGCGGTCTATGATCCTGAAAAGTCTGCCACTATCAACTGGCGGCACCCTTAAGCAAATAAGATGTGAAGTATACCCCGTCAGAATCCAGAAGCTTTAATGTTTGCTCCTCACAAATAGTAACAAACTCATGGGGGTCATGTCTTTGTGCTCCCGAAAACCTAATGGGGGAAACTCGGATGAAATTTTCCAATAACTTCCACACCTTAAATTCAAGTATAGTAGGAGCTAATGTTGGTGCAGGGGCGATAGCAATAGTCTGAAATTGTATAACCGGTGGTACTGCTAGTTGTGGTTCCAGAGCTGCAGGAGATGGGGCAGGAGATACATCTTGAGTCTCTCCCTAAGAAAATGACTGTGACCTTTCTACCACTATACCATATAACGTTTGGAGCATCTGCCATAATAGGTCTCTAAGTACGGCATGTGGTGGCTGAACATGCCTGCGGCTTTGAAGTAGCTGGGCAGTAGCAACCGGCGGAGCATCCTCCCCTACCCCTTCTTGCATACTAGGGGAGGGTCCCATCTACCAAAGGTCCTCTGGTACATACCATCTGTAGGAATGAAGTCACGGTAAGTTTGATAAAAATTCAATTAAAAATACGTGATAGGATTCAAAGGAGGATAGTGTTTCATAAGGTACCCCATAGCCTCCTATGGATCGGATGCGGAAGTCTACGTACTGATCCGTAGGACTCTACTAGTTACTTGCACAAATTCCAATGAGACCAGTGAACCTAAGATCTGATACCACTCTGTCATGACCCAAAATCTCGATTCATGACGGAATCTACAACCCTCCTATAGAAAAGTCTTACCCTATAGCCCAAAGCTACACACGATGGGCTATAAGCTCTCAAAATGACATATGCAGCAAAGGAAAGCATAATCAATACATAATAACGGAAGCCAACAGGGAATCAGACAAAACCCAAATCCCAAAACCTGGTGTTAGAGGCATATCAAGCTACTATTCACCTGCTATAGACCGAATGAAGTGAGCCAAAGTCAAGGGAACCATGATATTCTAGAGCGACAAAGCTCACTGTAATTGCCACAAATTAGCTAGATCTACCCCACACGATCACGACATTACTAATAACCCCTACCGATATCTGAACCATGAAAAAGGTATAGAAGTACAGCATGAGTACCAACAAGGTACCAAGTACACATCATCGGCCAACTTGGTTAAAATAATATGCGAGTAATGAAGCAAAAAAGTAAAACAGGTCGATAATAGTAAGGAAATAGTAAAAGAAGTAGTAAAACTATAATAAGAGGGGAGTAAGATATCGAATGTACCAGTATAGAACTACAGGAACTAAACATTGTAGATACAGGCTACATAGTCCAAAATCCAAAACCCAAAACGAAATAAGGAGATATACTTGTGCTCAAGCTTAGTCAAACCCCCACTAACCATGATACCATATGCGCAAGAACCATAATAATGATCGAATAGAACGATACCACTAAATACAGAATAAAAGTTAACACATAAAAACCTACAGGTATTTCATACAACCGGTAAGTACAAACGGCACAGTAAAACCTACATGGCACCCCATCCTGCTGGTAAGCATAAACAAATTAGCAAACCCTACTGTGACTTCCCCTATAAGCCCAGTAAGCACACACCATACTTAAAGACATACATAGGGGCACAAGAAGGTAATGTAAAATTGTATCAACCTCGTTCATACACCCCATGTCAGTGCCATTAATCAATCATCGAACACACACCCTCTATCATTGTCAATAACAAAGTCGTACACACATCCACTGTCAGTGTCAATAACAACATCGAACATAACCCCCTGTTAGAGTCAATAACAACATCGTACATACACCCCTAATCTGTGTCAATAACAACTTTGGACACACACCCCATGTCAGTGTCAATAATTGGGCCTCTCCCTCATAATATCAGTGCAAAGTCTCCAGAACAAACAGTAAATATATGTAAGAGAATCAATAAAGTAGCAACAATAAAACAAATAAAAATAAAAGCGGAAAATAAACGGAGTCTAGGATCGGGAAAAAAATATCAGTTAAAATCTCATCTCACGACAATCGTTGCTTAATAGCTAAAAAGATTTACAGGGTCAGTGGTCTCCATGCAGTGGGCCAAGACGTAGGCATGAAACCCTTTGCCATCTATGCCCTTTCATTGGCCCCAAAATCCTACAAGAATATCGATAGAGAAATAAGGATCAACCTAAATAACCCAGCCCACACTGCTAGCCATATCATAAACATAATAATATCAACCCAGTCTACAATGCACAAAGTTAACCTAGCCTACCTAGACGCCGACGAAAATCCCCAAAATGCACACACTACAGATCCGAAGCTCCAACACAATCGATACCACCTGAAAGTAAACAAATTACAAGTCCAGGGATAAAAATATGAACAATAAAACCCATATTGCAATTAGCAACCCAGGTCGAGAAGCAGGCCCCATAAACCAAAAGAACAAAATAAACATACCAGTGCATAGCCCTATTTAAACCCAACTCCTAAGATAGAGAAATGCAATGAATAGATGGATTCCTTCATTCATCGTAATGAAACCATCCAGCAACTGGCGGTTTTCCAATGAAACATTGTACTTTTCTTCTTTTTCATTCTCCTCATGCTTTGCCAGGGCAAGGGGCCACTGGGTGCCCTTTCGACTGTAAACGTGACCCCGCTGGAGTAGCTGCTTGAGTGGTGGGGTGAAAATCACTAGGAAGGACCCTGGGAATAGGCGCAACCTCGCCAGGGCAACCTTTGGGCCGCTTGAGCAATCTGTGATCTACAGCAACCTTTTAAAAATTGGAAAAATCCAAGGGGTCTAAAACGAGCATCTGGAGTCCAATTCCAACAAACCAAAAGTGCATTTTGCATGGAAAATACACCCCAGACTCAATGGAATTGATGAAATGACCATCTGAGGGCTTTTAAGAGAAAAAGTCCAGGATCAAAATGAAGCCTAACTAAGGACTTCCACAAACCTACTCAAAACAAGCTCAACCGCCCCGATAAGCAAACCAATGGCTCAACTAGCCTAAAATTAACATTTCAGAGCTGAAAAAATTGACAGAATCCCAATATAATGCTCTGATCATTAAAGACTAACCATGCTCCAAAATTAGGTTCGGCAGGGCTGAATTTCCACAAAGCAACCCAAGCTCAAAATAAAAAGCCCAGGATATGAACTTAGGGTCTACCTAGACCAATGTCAGCATTTTGAGTCTAACGAAACTATAAGAATTCTATGTCAAGTGTGTTTACTACTATTTCACTCTCAAGTTCCACTATTTCAAAGCCGAAACTTCAAAATAAGGAAACTAAGATAAGTAGCAAATGAGTCACTAATGCACCAAGCTAGCGGTCCCAGCAGGTCATAAACAACCCGAGTCAACTACCAAACAGCTATAAGCACAGGAAAAGATGAAATGCAAGGAAATTATCAAGTGGGTCATTACACTATAAAAGTTCTACATGAGCACAACATCTGGAACGTAATGGTCGGGGCACTTCTTCAACAACTTTTTAAAGTGAACTCATGCTTCATGCAATGCATCATGTGGATTCTGGAAAAAGTTGGTTATAGCATCTCTTAATATAGCATGTGAGATAGAGGGAAAGATATTAAAAGGATGCATCTTATAACTTACCTCATGAAGTGATGGATCTAGCTAGCAACTCACTCAGCCAAATTACTCTCCAGTCAATGGTAGTGCAAAAAGACACATCCAAACTTACTCTTGTCTGATATTAGCAATATTGAAAGGAGAATGACATCATCTAGATTCTTCATTTCTTCGTTCACATCTTCATGAGCCTTTCTTCCAAACATCTCTTTTATCTGCAGCATAGTATTGGTGACATGAAAAATAGCAAGTTGTTCTGCTGGTGGTATCCTAATAACACTGGCATCATCCATATTCATCTTTTCTTCATTCCCAGATTGATATTCATGTTCATGTTCTTGTTGAGATTTTGGCTCGCACCCCTAGCAAAATTTGGATTCAAAGGGTTCTAAGTGTTGTCACCTGCAACCAAAAATAGAAGTTAAAACACGTAAAATCCAAACCAGTATATACAAAAATAAGTGAAATAACATATACTAATAGTGAATTAAACAATTAATTTCCCGAAAATAGTGCCAAAATTTATAAAGCTCAACCACACCCTTAAAGGTATAGGAATTTATTATCAATATAAATTACCTAACTAGGTCAAGGTCGCATCCAAAAGAACTAAGGTTATGTCACTTTCGTTGAGAAGAATCATTAAAGGTTGTATGTACATTATATTACACTAAATGCTAAATGGGGGAAATACTTGTAAAGTAAAGATTTGTAAACTGAGATTTGAAGTTAACCTACTTAGATTTTTATTCAACCATTTATCACAACTGACAAGAAAGAGGCTAGAGTATGAAATATTCAAGAACGAAAGGGATTGGTCACAACTTTAATTACTAATTGATAGTTAGTCATGTGGGTAAACTAGGTCATCACTATTATTATTTATTATTACATAAAGTAATAAATGGCAGTTTGAGTTCATGGTCAGACATCTACTATGCTTATTCTTTAACAAACCTTAGGTTTCAACTATCCACTTCTATTTATAGCAAGGGATATTAGATGATTGAAAATCAAATTATTGTTTGTCCTATTTATCAATTCCCTTTGCTATGGTAAAGACAGAAGGAAAATCTAAGCATTACTAGAGTTTTCAACCTCCAAATAGCAACATAACATAGAACAAAGATTAAACTTATGTTAACTAACCATTACAATTAGTAATCTAGCATGACCCATGCATCCATTTGCACCCACAGTTACATACCCCAAGACAAAGAATTAGCTACTCATAGAATACAGAAAATAGGTAATTACTATACCATGGTTTCTAAGTTAAACAGTTGGTAGAGACATCATGTAGGTTTCACTAATAAAGGTACATAATTTCAAGAATCAAAATGATTGGAAGACAAAAACACTAGCTTTTTCTTGTATATAACAATGTTAAAAACCAAAAACGTATCATGAAACAACTGATATCCCAAAAGGCAAGATTTCCAATCCTTTTATACATGATCTAAATCGTAGAGAAAAATTATTCAAACATCCTGATCAGGCCAAATTTAGTGACAGCAGTTTATGTCATATTCTTGCTATGCAATATGAGGAATATGTCATCCTTTCAAACTTCACCATTTTTCGTTGCAAAGAATATGTTGTGGTACTACAACGCAGACAATAATGTGATGTACGCTTTTTTTGCATTTTGTGTCGCGAATTTGTTAGTTACATGCCATATTCGCTAGAGGCTTTTGTGTGTCATTTTTAAGTTCTACAATATGTAGAATAAGTTTTTGATGCCCATCTTCGTAATCCGCGATGCGCGTTTCCTGGGTCATTTCATTTCTCTTTTTTTGCTTTATTTTCTCATGTGTTTGCCCTCTTTTATCTTCATTCATCATTCCAGTAGTACATGTTGCATTGTCTTAGAAATCACAAACAAAATGTACTAAAATGCAATTAAAAGGGCATTGAGAACATCAATGCTACCCCTAAATGGGTATCAATGAGTGGAAAATTTCTAACTCATCAAGAAGGTGAAAACATGTTTTTTACTAAGCCTTCATATTTTACTAAAAACTGATAAGATGAGCAATTCTAAATGAGTCTATTTGAGATATGAGATTTACCAATCGTTTGGATGCTCAAGGTTGACATTACTTGCATTCTTAGAAGATTAGAATATTAGTGAGTCCTCATGGCATTCGAGGGGCCAGTTATGGAGTTATTTTATTTTATTTATCTAGAGCTTAGACATTAGTTTTATTTATTCTTTTGTTATTTTGAGTCTACCTAGTAAAATCTTGTGGTAGCAGTCCATTATTTAGCAAGTAGCGGCTTTCAGACTTAGATATATGGTTTTACAACTTAATTTTATCTATTCTTTTATTGAGACTATTTATTGATTATTGTGAGGTTCTCGTTACACTTCTAATATTATCGATATTGCCTCCATTAAATTATGTGAGTAAAGTGTTGCATGATTCAAGTGGTTCATTTGTGGCTGCTAAGGCAACTTCGTGGCTAAGGATGCATGTTACTCCTAGGAGGTGACTCCGGGGCTTGACACTAATACTCCACCCTCTTTCTTTGATACAAGGAAAGCACCGTAGGTATCTTGAGGGTATTTGATGCACTCTCTTTTACCTTTTTAAATTTTTCTTGAATCCAAAAACTTTTTGAAGGATATAGCCTAGCTTCATAGAGACTAATTATTTTAACCTTAAAATGATAATGCTTCTTCTATTGCTACTACTGATCCTACGACTTCTATAACCCTTATCTTTCTCACTCTCCCCTCTTTTTTTGCATAATAAATGGTATTATATATAGACGACAGATAGTATGGAACTAGAGGGGAAAACTTCAAGGCAAAGGAATTCCTAAAATATAATAGAGAACAAGTGTGATAATCACATGAAAATAGTACAAGTTTGATAAAACCAAATGAATCAAACTAAACCTTAGATTGAAATTCAAATTTGAATTTGGGGTTCGAATCCTAACCAATCAAGAATGCCCAAGTATGTACTATTTCAGTATAACTGTAATGGAACAGAAAAATAATAGTGATTTAACAAATTTGGTTAAGGAAAATTCAAAGGAAATTAGGAAAAAAAGGAACCAATCAAAGACCAGCACACATGTACTATTCAGTATGATTCCACGGGAAATTACAAGAATTTCAAAGAAAAAAGAGATAGTATTGTTCATAATTTCAAGAGACCTAAACTAGGACAGCTCATGTGTTTGTACTAGAATGGCTAAAATTGATGAAATAGCAACATTAACAAAACCTAACCTTGATATTATCATTTGGTGGATGATTTGGAACTGATTTGGGATCACTTTGGTCAATTTCTTGATGGATAAGAGTTTGTTTTTATGTAAGTTGTTGGGGTGCTGGTTGAGATAGTACGGAGATATAAGGGAGAGGAAAAGAGAGAGGATATTAGGGTGTTATAGGTGCATGATGAGAGATATTTTGTTCATTTTGAGCATGTGAGAAGAACGCAGAGGGAGGGGAATTAAAAAATCATACAGGGAGAAGGCAGAATGGACCAGGACAAGGATAAATTTTGGGATCAATTTTAGTCACAAATGGATTGGATTGGTCTACAAAAAGTTTAAATAAAAGGGTCAAAATTTAAAATGAGTTCAAAAGGCAGCATTGCAATAGTGACCAAATGAATCTAGCTTACTCAAATTAAGATGAATTGATATTAATTAATTACTTGAGTTTTAACTTAATAAATTAAAATAATTATTTTCTAAAAGTATTTATTCTTAATAATAATCGACATATTCCAAACTTGATTTTAAATTAATTTACAAAAATAGCCATAAAATCATCAAAGTTTAAGAAAATTCTTTGTTGGTATTTCTTTAAATAATACATGCACACACACACACATATATATGTAGTATTAATTCTTACAAAATAGTTCTTGTGGCTAATTGTTTAGGAAAATAATTCTCCAGTTTTGCAAATCAATTATCTAAATTGTGTAAATTTAAAGCTCAATAACTAACCAAATTATGGAGGTTAAAATTAGATGTCAATAATAAGGAGGACCATTCACACAAATCTATGAAACATCTTCTGCTCCTCATCAGTCATCATTGGCTTAGCCATCACCGGTAGAGCAACAAGTTTAACTGGAAAGCATCATTACTGGGAGCAACAGTAGTTGGTTTGCCTCACGAATCTAAAATCCTTACACTGGAATCTTTGATTGGGGTTGAAATCGATCTCTAGTCTACATTCCCTCAGGAGTAGATAGAAAATGCCTGATGGAGCCATACCCTAATGAAAACTCAAAATATTTTCCATGGTGTCCTGAAGCACTAGGGTAGCCATACAACTATAGGGCGCCTAAAATGGCCCAACATCCTCTAGCTGAAAAAGACCATTCATCAACCTTAAGCTCAAGATTAATTAAGTCTACCCTAGAACATTACCCTAACTTATGTAGAACCTTCATCCCTACCTCTACCTCGACCCTCCCCCTACCACGACTACGGTAGTGGATGTGGTACCGAAGTAGGATCATCTGCTTTGTCAATTGGTTCCTCTATTTTGTAATGTAAGGATACCCTAGCACATGCCCTAGATGGTATGGAACCTTTAACCCTTCCTCAACCCTCCCTATGCCTTGACCACAGGTGGTGGATGAAGGTATTGAAATAGGATCATCCTCTTTGTCAATAGTATCTCTCATCCTATACATTTGAGACAACAAAGTACGTCTCAGTACTTCAGTAATAACAATTCATACAACAAGGAAGAAAGTCAAGAAAAGGAGTTTCCTAAAATTTCAATAGCCTCTCAAAGTTAAGTGATGAACGTCTCCATACCGATCCACAAGACTTGTACTTGTAAGACTAATAACCTAGAGATTTGATACAAACTTGTCATGGTTAAAAATCGGATTGTGATGAAACTTATCTCAACCCCCAAGATAGGTAATCTAATCTAAACACCAAAAAACATTAAGAAGATAGAAATGTGAGTAATATAACAAAAGAAAATATAATAAAGTCTTCAAAATTCATAATATGAAAATACTAATATTAAAGCTCCCCAGAAATTGGTGATCATAATTTAAACCTCTAGAAATAATCAAAATTTAAAGGATATAGTCTCAATATCTCGAATAGAAGTAAAAACTTAAAAATAAAGAAGAGGGATCACAGAACAGCAGGAAGACCAAATATCTACCTAGGGAATCTTGACAAAGAAGCTTAAACTCAGCTACCAAATTAGTCATGTTGTACTCAACCTTTCACTAACACAAAAATATGCAAGAAAGCAGGAGTAAGTATGAAAATAATGTGGGACACCCGAAGTCTATACCCTAAACAAGACATGGTGCTCAAGCCCCCCCTCCCCCCCAAGTGGGCCTATGATAGCCCTTGGCACTTGCACCTGGTTACATACATACAACATATAGCAGAAGCATAAATAATATAATGGATAATTCTAATAAGATTTTCTTATAAAAACAACCATCTCATAATTTTAAAAAGACAAGAGTAATAACCAACGGACAGACTAAAGTACTAAATCATCAATGTATGAAACCTCTACTAATATAGAATGAGCTACTAATACAAACCCCCGATAAACTCTCAAAACAATGTCGAAATAATATAAATTGAAAAAAATAAGTGAGAACTTTTTTCCTCGAAGCTATGAGGAGTCACCAAGCTATGGTCGAAGCAAACTTCTATCTAGCCACATGGATAAGAAGGAAGGCTTGTCTCTATGTTATTGAATAATGTATCACAAAATTTTGTTAGTATTATTGAATATATAGAGCATGTGAGTATGGCATAAACAAGCAAAAATAAGAGCATAACAAACATGAAATAAAAAATCTAAAATAAATTTTAGGTTAGAAAATCAGATGAAATGGGCTAAACTCGGGTACATAAGCTAAAAGCATAGATATATCATTAAGTATTAAACATTATAAATAGACTAAAGATATTAGGTCGAACTTTACAATACTAAAACATAAATAATGCAGTAGGAACTTATCTTAACTGAAAAAAACCATGCTATGAGAAACCTTCTAAGTAGCCTTAAACACTGACTCTAGCCCTATCTAAGCTTCCTCACCAACCTTAAAGCAGTCAATGGAAGACCTAAACCTCCTCTCATATAAAGCCTCAAACGTAGCCATCTGGATATTGGAATGATCGTTTTTACTCTACACAAACTCTATCAAAGGAAAGTAGCCATCCCAAATACCTATGAAGTCAATAGCACAGACTCTCAGCATATCCTCCAAAGTTTGGTGTCTTTCTAGCTTGACTATCTACCTTTAGATGAAAAACTGTGATGATATAAATATGGGCTCCCTACCTTTCTGGAATGAGTTCCAGAACATAGAGGGGAACTGAATACCCTATTTGAGATGATGGACAAAGGCAAATTGTGTATCTTGACTATCTCCTTGAGGTAGAGTCTACTATAGTTCTCTACTAAATAATTAGTCTTGATCAGTAGGAAGTGTACTGACTTGGACATTCCTTATACTATTATGCAAATGGAGTCATGATACTTTTGAGTCCAAGGCAAACATTTTACGAAGTCCATAGTGATCACTTCCCACTTCTATGTCAGAACCTCAACATTCTAAGTCACACCTCCCAACTTTTGATGCTAAACTTTCACTTGCTGACTATTAGGATAGTTGGCCACAAAAACGGCTATGTCCCTCTTCATGCAATTCAACCAATAGAATTTGTCCTTATATATTTTGGTGGCACAAAGACAAATAGGATACTTGAAAATTTGAGCCTCTGAAATGACCTTCTCTTTCATTCCATCTACATCAGGAATACACAAATGAACTTGATATGGAAGCAAACCATCTCCTCCTAGGAAAAAACCTGCACCTTCTTTGTAGAAATAGCACTTTTGAGCTGGTGCAACACCATATCACTATCATAGTTCTCTTTCACCTCAATAATCAAGGAAGACTCAGATGCATTCTGCACTAATAATCCACAATCATCTATATCAACTAGTCTAACACCCTAAGTGTGGAAGCCTATGTACATACCAATTCCTTCTTATCATCATCAACATGAGTT
>JBDJHY010135165.1:0-23298 GCA_039654485.1 Withania somnifera
GATATTTTTTACTTTCACTAAAACTCATGATTAGTCAATTTCAGGGAATATTTGGAGCCTACATAGATGAAAACCAAGAGGAAATGGAAGTAAGAATGAATGAAGATCATGTGAGAAAGATATGATGAGACGGATGTCGTACCCACAGTGACTTGGAATTGTGAATTACAATTTTTGAAATGATTCTAGCAGGATCTTAATCTATAATGCAACGTAAATGAAAAGGATAGGAGTGTGGTAATTATGTAGTTCTAACGTAACTATGAATACATAAATTAAATATGGGGTGAAACAACCAAACAAGATAAATATAAACAAAAGTCCCAGGATTATGGCATTGCACACAAATACGTACAGTCTTAATCTTCCATAAAGGTATTTATTCATTAATTTCTTATTTAGGGGTTGAAATAATGACTAGGGATTTATATCCCTCTAGTTCCTATTTATGCAAGAACACAACTACACCGATTGGCAAGTGTTACAATACTTTCATAAATGCATTAACACTTTCTTCCCTTTTAAACCAAGAGAAGCACTAAGTACACTATCATATCTCAGTTACTCATTATGTTGTTAATCTCAAATTAAGATCATCAACATAAATACACTCCTCACGCTCCTATTTCACTTACAAGAGTATTGGATTCAATGAATCTTGTATGTTAAGAGTTGAATGTAATGGTGGCCAACAATTAGAAACACAGTAATTACAGGGCGTGAGAACAATCAATGATAAGAACAAATAGTACTTTATATCAAATTAATCCCATACAAAGTGTGATAACCATAACCCTAGAACAAGGGTATTTAGCCACTAAAGCTCATATTCAATTCGGGAATTATATTCAAGAACATTATAATACAAGAATTGAAAGGTAAAGATAACCCTAGGTTTTCAAGTATCCTCTTTTCTTGTGTCTTCAATCCCCCAAGTGTTGCCTCTCTTTTTCAATGACTAAAAATCAAAACTCCTATCAGAAAAACATTTTCCAATGCCTATATAGGTGCTTGGGTGAAAAGAACAAATTGCCCTTACTAATTTTGCCTTGAACAGGTTTTCTCTGCTGGCGGAACAAGGGTTCGTGATCCTTATCGTGATGGATCTTCCATCACGTCGTGATCCCTATCATGATAGGGGTCACTTTCCTGCATTTTTGCCTGCTCCTTCTAGCTTGCTTCCCAGCTTGTTCTATCATCCTCAAACTGCCCAATAAACCTGAAAAATGCTAGTCACATTGGTTAGCAACACTTTACACTTATTTAATCATACTAAACTCATAAATCATATAAATATTCTCAAAACAAAGCTAAAACATAGGACTTAGGTGGCTCTATGGCATGCATAATTGCCTAAGATCACCCCCACACTTAAACCTTTGTTCTTCCTTGAACACTTTATTACAAACTCAATTGATCATCCTAAACAACAATGATCATAACCACATACTACAACAACTAAGCCCTTCTGCCAGAGAGTAAGAATTACATCTGTCAAACCATCAACCAAGCCTAACACAACAAGTTAATAGGTCAAGAGCATACACCAGTACTCGACTCAATACAAATTCATTTCAAAGGCCAACTTGCTACCTAAATGAAACAAAACAAGTATTCATACTATACTACCCAAATGTGACCTCACAAAATGAATAGTCCACACTCTTATCAATTCATTGAATTGATTATCATGATTAGGAATTTTATAGCACTTAGGGTCAACTCTCACACTCACAAAGACTCATATTCATGCAACAAAGTACCATATGCTTGCCCATAATGTCCATCTCCAATAATTAAGCATGATTGAATAAAATCAGATAGGACTTTAACGGGTTGTAATGTTGGCTAAGGGACGTGTAGGAAAACTATATGATAGTGATTTACACTTCCCTAAGCATTTTTCAAATTTTCAAATACATCCCCCATTATTTATTCACTTCATTTTCTTAGCCCTCTCTATCCATTATCCTCGCTAACTATCTCATCATATCCAGAATGCTTTGATTAATTTTCTTTCTCTTCTTCTGTTCTTTTCTTGTTCAATAACTATATCATATCACATTCCCTCATATAGGGCCTTTTTACCACAACCTCTCCTTGGTCACCTTTTTACCTTTGTCCATCCTTTTTCTTAGATTCAATATTTGAAACTCAGACTATGCTACAGGGCTAGGGAAGAAGGGGTGCAAAAACCAGGGATTCAATAAAAAGATCAAGGCACAAATATTGCTACCAAAGAATAAGCTTAAGGCTTAAAGGGCTAACTAGTGATATAATATATGAATAGGCTACTATTATCATAACATATCAAAGAAGGCCTATATCATTTCCTTTCAATACAATGCTTTTATTTCGCTTCAATAACATACCAGGCAAGTTCTAGACTAAGATGCAATACATGGATTATGCAAGACTCCTTACCTCACTGGACACATTGGTTTCTCTTAATATCACACACAAGCTATGCCTCACAAAGCACTAAATTAGGCCACGTCATTAAGTGTGCCGAGCTTTATACCATGCATATATCAAACCCCAAAACCTGTGTTCTACAAGATTGTGGTTTGACACTATTTGTAATTTTTCCAACCTTTAGGACATTAGTTCTGCACTACGTATTTACAATCATTACGAGTTTTCCCCAAACTACTCCTAAATAAGATGGATCTCCTTTAAGACGGTCTTCACCATCTATCATTGGGAAGATTCATTTATTCTATGATGAAAAAGTCAGAAAATAATTAACGACACTACCTGCCAACTACCTATCTACTCCGGCTCAAGGGGACTATCCTTAGAAAAGAATCGGTGAGAAAAACTAAGGAACCCCCTAAAAAAACTAATTACATACATAAATAAGCAAAACAAATGCTTAAATACAAGAAAATCCATTAACTTACACTTGTATCAACAATAAATAAAAGGTACATCCACGAAAATAAAAATACATAGAAAATATAAGAAAAATATTGCAAGAACTTAAGAAAAACATAAAAAGTCTCAATACTACCCAAAATGCAACCAATTAACAATCAAATTATCAGGGATGCTCCCCCCATACTTAAAATAAGCACTATCCCCAGTGCGTAAAATAATCAGCAAAAAGAAGGGTAAGAACTCCCTGGGCCTCCTCCTCATCACTCTCATCATCCTCATAATTTAAGTCCCCGACAACCTCATATTCTGTGGGGACATCATCCTCAGTTGGCTCAACAAAAGGAGGCCTAATCTGGCACATGATACGTGCGTGATCATTCAGTGGATACTGGGTGTAGAGAGTGTCAATTTCATCCTTTGTGGCTAGACGACCTCTGATCCGGAGCTTCAACATGTAGGATCTATACATGAATCCAAAGTAACTCTCATACATTGTGTTCTTCTCCTGCGGAGTGAGTCTTTGTCCTTTGCCTATCTTTCCGACCCCCCTACTGGAGGTCACATCCACTGCCTTATCCACCGACGGGTGAATCACATCAGCTGGATCCTCCTTAATGCCTCTCTTCCTCAGAAACCTCATCACCAATCCTCTAAAGTTATAGCACCATCTTCTTCTACGTTGGGCCTTGTGCATTGCAGACAATATAATACTTCTAACGTTCAGCTCCATACCTGTCATCAGAGCATAAACCATATGAATTTGCATACGGAGGATCGTAGTGTAGTAGTTGATGGGATGCAAGCAGTGGTTGACGATATTCAACCAACAATTCACCTCCTTGTTGAGGTGAGAGAAGGGAAAAGCAGCATGTCATCCCCTGGCATCTCAGATTCACCGGGCTTGATAAGTGGGCCCACATAAGGTGTGACGAATGTGTTGGTATGGAGGGTGTCACCACAGGTTGTACAATAACATCATGTCAGCTTCATCGTCTGTCCCCAGGAGGTTATTTATAGCTACAGTAGTCTACCAAATAGTGTGCCCCTTCACAACGATCTCACTCGTCTCCCAAGAGCTCTAGGTTGTATAAAACACCCAAACCAAATCCACATTGCATTCACCCTGATCCTCAATTATGAACTCCATTTGTAGCTGCCTAATACGGGAGAAAATGTGAAGGAACTCTGTGGCCAAGCTATTTCTATCAATCCACTCTACCGGCAGGTACTTGGCCACAGTGTTTTTCTTATACCATTTGTGACCTATCTCCTCAATAGCCTCAACACCAAAGAGGCATCCTTTGATCCTTGGCGTAGCCACGCGTAGCGACTATGCTTCTTGAGATGCCCGGGCTCTCTTGGTACAACTCTAGAGGAACTCGCTCCAGCTGTGAATGTTTTAGGAGGCATGGTCTTGTAAAATAACTAGCGTGAGCAAACCCGAACAATGGATACACCCACACAATACACAACAGAGCAGCCACGCATACAGAGTAAACCACCACCAACCTAAAACGAGTGCCATAATGGGTACATCAAACTTTCTTAACAATGCCACAACCTGCTTATGTGTGGTGTGGAGAAGGACAACAACTGCTCCACCACAGGTAACTCATCCCCTAGGTATATTATATTATAAGGGGGACCGGGATAACGTAGGGGCACAAATTATGCGTAGTATTGACAACACACTTATAGGACACAACAAGATACTACTTTACAAGGACGCTACGACACCACGCAATGGAAACATAGCATTAGCATAACTAACACAATTTCCAACTCAACACTCCGTGTCAAGTATACCCCTCACAACCTACCCATTTAAACTTTCTACGCTAAATCCACAATGTCAATGTAGCCATGTTAACACACACTATCAATTCGAAAATGTCAACACATACAAGGCCACCTTTTTGAACCAACACATCCCCTTCACATCATACACCAATAGACCACATTGCCCTCAACCACGTGAACATGCCCATAATGAACAAATAAGAAAATAATTGCTAGCACATACATTGAGGAAACGTGATACATAATGCGGAAGAGAAATGGAAAAAGAAAGAGAAATACATACATTAATGTTAATAATGGAGAAGAAAACCTTTAAAGAGTGAAGAAGATGACCCAAAGCAAAGGGAAAATGGTGAAGGTTGGGAATTTTGGGTGAGGGAAACGACTTAATTTTAGAATGGGGGAAAATGGGAGTAGGGTATATATAATAAGCTGGATGGGTCATGTCAGCTAAAAAATAATGAAAAAACCAACCCATGATACTTTATCACGACGTGATTGTTTTAGTGATGGAGTGTCTGTTAAACAAAATCCCATCATGATAAGCATCACGTCGTGATGCTTATCGTAATGGGAAAACTTCTATACATAGTTCCATCATGATAAGGATCATGACGTGATGCTTATCATGATGGAAATTCCAGCTATCCAGAATCTCATCACGATAAGCATCACAATGTAATGCTAATCGTGATCAATCAAACATTTAACATTTTCATTTCAAATAACTTCCCATTAACATACTATGAATATGCCATGATGTGTATCCCATTATATATTATAGCCAAAAAAAAATAATAAAAAATATCTAAAGTATCAAATACTTACAATGCATGGGTTGCCTCCCATGAAGGGCCTTATTTAATTTCGTGGAACGACCCATGCAATATCATTCCTCCTCCATGTTAATGGTGGTTTCCCCACGATCTCCGTTAGGCCAGTAATGTTTGACCCTATGCCCATTGACCAATAAAGTTTGATTGGATTTGTAGTCCTACAGCTTGATGGCCCCATGATTTTTGACCCTCACAACCTTAAATGGCCCCATCCACTTAGAGAGAAATTTACCCGGGAATAGCCACAACCTTTAATTGAACAACAATACCTCTTGATCCGGCTTGAAAGAACATTCCACTAGCTGCTTATCATGCCATTTATTTATTTTTTCCTTATAAATCTTGGCATTCTCATAAGCGTTTAGTTGGAACTCCTCAAGCTCAAGGAGTTGCAACATCCTCTTGTCACCGGCTACTTTGAAATCAAAATTCAACCACTTCACAGCCTAATAAGCTCTATGTTCCAGTTCCAGTTCCAGTTCCAGTTCCAGTTCCAAAAGACATGCTTTGTCAAAGATCAACAAATATGGTGAGGTACCGATAGGCATTTTGTATGCCGTTCTATATGCCTATAATGCATCACCGAGCTTGTCAGCTCAGTCCTTTCACTACATATTTACCGTCTTTTGGAGGATTTGTTTGAGTACCCTATTTGACACCTTCACTCGGCTTCTAGTCTGCGGGTGCTAAGCCATAGCTATCTTATGAGTTACCCCATAATTTCCTAGCAGGGCCTTGAACTATGAATTTTTGAAATGTGATTCTCTGTCACTACTAATCGTCCTTGAAGTTCCAAATCATGTCCAAATCTCTGCCACTAATATTTACAAATCAAAATGGAAGGAAAGAACACTGAAATTTGTCGTATATTATATTAACCTTAAAGAAGCATAATATGAAGATCATTGAACTTGGTAAGTATTTGGCTAACAGAAAAGTTTATATTGCATTTTTATTAGATTAGTCTAATAGTTTAAATTTAAAAATTATATGAAAATAATCATATGTTGTAAGGTTAATATTGAAAGAAACTAAGAAATTTTTCTTAATTTGCTAAATAAAACAAGTAATAAAGATTAATTTATTATTTCAAATATTTAAAATTTTTATGAAAAATATTATATGTTGTAAGGTTAATGTTGAAAGAATATTAATTTTTTCTTAATTTTCTAAAATAAATAAGTAACAAAATATTTTAATATAGAGCCAATAAAAAGAATATGTGAAATTTATTTAATCTTAGTTAGTTAATATAAATGATTATTTTTAGTTTTTATCAATTTCAAATGAAAAATTAAATGGAAGAAATTAAAGGAGGAGCGAAAGAAAAGACTGCAGTATACACTTGTCAGACAAGAAGTTTAGTGGGCCCCACCAACTCAATGATATCTCAATATAAGGCATGTCATGATATGTAATTATGATGACAACTTTTCCAAAGTTCCAAAGTTTTTTTATAATGTCCCAAACATCTAAGCACAAAAGACAACTTTCATAAAGAGATGCATTATCCACTGCACAGTACAATGACTAAATTATTCTTATTATACAATTAAAAGACAATCAATAAAACATGTTGAAACAACCGGTTTATATATTTATATTTGTAGTTGACTGTATGGTATTTGTTTATATATAAATATAAATAATGAAAAATTGATATGTAAATATATATACAAACAATACAAAGCAAATATAAATAACCATATACTTGTTTTGTATACAAATATAAATTATGAATCGAAATTATTGATGGCTAAACCATCCAAATATAAATGACGAATTTATTGTTTCATCAAATAAAATATTTATATTTTATATTATTTCGTATGAAACAATAAATTCATCATTTGTATTTGGATGGTTTAGCCATATATAATTTCAATTTGTAGTTTGTATTTGTATAAAAAACAAGTATATCCGTTATTTGTATTTGCCTAGTATTATTTATATATATTTGTATGTCAAATTTTTATCATTTATATTTGTATATAAACAAGTATCATGCAATTAATTATAAATAAAAATATAAAAATACAAATGATGCAGTCAATTACAAAATATAAATATAAAAAATTTATAAAATTAATTCACAAAATATAATACAAATACATTATTTGATGAATGTAAATCAATTAATATCCGATAAAGTGCATAATGAAGCATATTTTTTGAAAAGTAGGAGAGATCAACAGAATTTAAAATTATTTAACAAGGAAAGGAGAGTAATAAGAGCAGAATCTTCTTAATTATATTAGGAAAAAAATAAGATATTTAATAAAATATTATTATAAATACTTTATTTGATAAGTATTTTAAACTATTGTTGAAGACCATAATTATGATCTTAGGATTGACATCCCAAGTAATACTAATAATAGAAGAATAATACAAAATTAGCCCAGTTCGGTTAGCAACTTGACCCAAAGTAAAGAAAACAAAATAAAAAAAAATATAAAAAGCAACTACAGACAAAACAAATTGGGAAAGTGGAAAGTCAAGATCCTAAGTGTCCACATTAGCTGGTGACTGGCGACAAAGTTCCATGACGCCGGCTACCATGAAGATTATCTAGCTGAAAATCTCAATTAATCCTCTATGTTGTATGACTTTCATCTCTCAAGTTTCAAAATCTGATACATATATCTCACCCACTGAGCAGTGTCAATTTGTCTTCTAAGATTTCGAATGATGTTAGTCGTGCAGTATTAATCTCTCACCTGGCGCCATGAGTCATTACATATTCTTCTATCCTAATAACCATTCTTCCAAAAGCCTCCTTCTTGAACAGGTAATACCACTCTCCAAACTCAAAAATATGCATTCAACAGTGAGAACTGACTAACTCACTTCCATATTTCCTTTCAGCATAACGAATTTTCACTGGAAATTGATACCACCGCTAGAACAAAAACCCGTCGATTGATTTTCCAGTTTTAAATGAGGAAATGCAACTTATAATTTGGACTTGCAACTAGTAAAGAGTCTAGTTCTCACTAGCCTTTATTTTCTATATAACTTTGTACAAATTAAGGACTTTGTACAACTCCTGTGTGTTGTCTCTAATCATATTTAAATATATATAATACCTCTTCAAGTCATTTTTGGCTTTCCATATAAAATTACTATTTCACCCTTCTTCGTAGTTGACTTATATCATTTTTGATTCGTTGGTGTGGTTGATTCGAGAACTAGAGCATCTGGTCATATATTATGAGGAATCTTGGTTTTGAAAGTTTTTTTGTGGCTCGGAATGGATCATCAACACCGAAATGTGGATTTTGGTCTAGAAGGACCTTTAGTTTGAGTTTTGGAGTCTTCTGTGTGAGTTTATACGTTTAGATAGGATAATTAAAAAGTTGAAGCCTAGAGTTTGACCGGACCAATATTCAGAATTAGAGTGTTCGAATTGGATATTCATCATTTTTTTATTTCGAGAGGTGATTTTTGGGCTAGGAGAATGTTGGGTTTATTTTTTGAAATTTTTGTGTCATGACCCAATTTTTTAGATCACGAGGGCGCCTATATTCCACCATAGGAGAATCCCCGATAAGCACGCAAAGCAAGAATAATAAACTAAATTCGAAAGATAAAACATAAATATGGGGCAAGGATAAGCGGGAGTCCAAACCAATGAAAAAACACCTTAAAAACCTGATATCCGACACATGAGCTACTAAATAAGTACAATGTCTATCTCGAAAGTGAATAATAGAAGGAAATGTAAGTAAAGGTAAAACAAAAAAGCTTCGAATGTCAAAAGCCATCATCTACCTCAGCAACAAAATATTAGCACAAGTCCGGAATCAACGTACACCACTTGTACTCGAGTCTACACCAAAAGAAGCAAAAACATTATATGAGTACCAATTCAATAGGTTACCCAATAGGAATCATCGGTTAGGCTCATCTAATAAATAAGGGCACTAAATAGACAGATAACATTATATCAGTAACCTCAATTAATGGAAACAAAAAGGAATACTAACTACAACAAGTACAGAATAAAAGACATGAAAAGGGAATGTAATATGTACAAGTCCAACTCATACCATTATATCCCGATAGTAAATAAAAAAGAGAAAATCCCAACGACCTCCCATACGATCGAGATGTCATCTCATACTACCGGAGGGTACAAACAACAAACAACAATCAAGGAGATAATATGCATGGTGATATGATTAAATCTAAAAGTAAATATGTATGCTCCTCCTCCTGTACCCATAGGTCCGGCAGACCGAACCCATGGAAGGACTTCCCTGTATACTTCTACTACCCCATATACCCCTCATCCGATTGCGTCCTAGCTCGGATAAGAACCGTACATATGAGAATCGCCGCATAGTGTCTCAAAATTCAACTAAATCTGGATTGTACTCACATAACATCAATGCATGAATGAGTACCCGGGCATCACTGGGTCTAAATCATTGTAATCTCGCAATCATTTCTTAGGCTTCACTAAGATTAAAACTAGTATAAATCATCAATGTATAGCGCTTGGACATCACTGAGGCTAAAATCCAGTATAAATCATCAATGTCTAGCACTCGGGCATACCGAGCCTAGAAGTACGTTAAAACAGTGGTTACATCTTTATTTTATACTCATTTTAATCACATAATACTGAAAACGAACCCACTAGGCCATGCAAGATTTCAAAATTTGTAACGATGGTCTCTTGAACATAAAAAAGTAGAAACAAATGTATAAAAATCAATTTTCAAGATAATGATATGCTCAACCATAAACAAGAGCTCAAACAAGTCATGACGATTCCTACACAAGCACGGATACTACATCTAAAACCAGCTAGTCGATGTCCAGTACTAATGGATATACCCAATAATCAAGACATTCCTAATAACCCAACCATTTATGTTCCATAATCAATCAAGACCACTCAGGGTCGTGGGGTAACTATAATCGCAAATGCAACACTAATACGTAACCAGGAAGTGGCTTACAGAAGCGGACATGGGCATGGGTAGCAAACCTAGAAATTCGAACCCAAGGATGACTAATTACTACAATTATTTTCCATATAATCCAAGTCTAAGATTGAAAATCCACCTACATGATTTCCGAATATAAGCTCGTAAATACTTAGTAGAATAGGCCCGAACTACTTCAATAACTCCAAAAATACACAAACAAGCTTGAACAGTCACGAAACTAGAAAAATAATAATCTACTGTAAAAACGAGTCAAATAATACCAATAAAGCTATAATTAACCGATATCAAAATATGGGTCAAAATAGATCTATGAGTTTGTAAACTCGAAACTCCGAAGAAAAGGTATCAAAATATTTTTCACGTTGTAAGAAGCTCATACCTAAAAGTTGGAGCTAAGATGAGTAAGAAATAAGCTAAAAATAATGGATTAAAGTGAAGAAACAACTTTGAGAATTTGAAATTTTTTGAATGAAATTTTGAGAAATTAGAGTGGGAACTTACGAAATAAATAAGAATAATCGAAGAAATATGAATTCCAGCATCACCCACTATTTCATGCAAAACCCCAAGGATTGAAAATGATGATTTTAGAACTTTGTAGGTGAAAAGATGATAAAGAATGAGCTTTGGGGTTTATATACTGCTAACAATAATGCCTGTGTGAATGCGGTCAGATGATCGCGAATGCGATCTGCCACTATTCTAACCCACTATAAATGTGGTGGTGTGGGTGCGTCCGCAAAGAGGAAACATGAGCGGCCAATCCAAGATGCCTCTCCTCGAACACAGCAAACCGACCGTGAACACAAAAGCTAACCCAGATGGGTTCATTATGAATGCGGTCCTGCCCCACAAACGAGAAGATCAACCAGGACCTGCAGCAGTAGCTGAGGCATTAGAAATTTCAGCCAAGAAAATTAGCCTGATAGAGGGTTCGAAATGCATGCAGAATCTGATAAACATAAATTAAATATGCTACCTGTATGGAAACGAGATTTCGAACTCAGCGACATAAACGAAATTTTGATGTAAGGTTCTTTTGAAAAAATGTTAACCAAAGTCAACTCTATGCCAAAATAACTAACTTTCTAGCTAAGTACTCGAAATAAGATCGATAGGCCTGCAAACTCTTATGGTCCCTGGATGCATCAATATGGACACCATAAATATAGTGTCTCAAAAATCAAAGTAAAGACAACCACTTCAAGTTCTAGGTCATGAGTGTGATAATTTTTTATGAGTCTTAAGATATCTAATGGCATAGTCTATCACCTTACCATTTTTTATGAGAATACATTCCAAAAAAACTCTAGAGGCATCACAATAAACCACAAAACCCTCAAATAGGATCAAAACTAGAGTAAAAGTCAATTTATCCACTTTTGAGAACTCTTTCCATAACTATTTGACCATTGGAATTTGACCCTTTTCTGAGTCAATCTGGATAGTGGTGCAAACCTTTCATAAACCTCCTATAATAGCTAGAAAAACCTAAGAAACTTTAGATATATGAGGCAGAAGTAGGTCTAGACCTATTCTTCACTGCATCTATTTTCTCAACGTCAACCTAAATACCCTCACAAGAAATCACATGACCTAGAAAAATAATCGATATAAACCAAAATTCACACTTAGAGAACTTGGTGAATGACTAACATTGTTGAAGGTTCTGTAACACAATTCGTAAGTGTTCGATATTCTCTTCCTCATTCTTGGAGTACACCAAGATGTCATCTATGAAAACAATCATAAGCATATCTAAGTACTTCTTGAAAACTATGTTTATGAGGTCTATATACGCTGTAGGAGAATTTTTTAAGTCCAAAAGACATAACCATAAACTTAAAGTTACAATACCGGGTTCTGAAGACTGTCTTTGGAATGTCATACTCTATGTCTTTGAGCTGATGATATCCAAATCTGAGGTCTATCTTGGAGAAAAAAATGGCTCCCATGACTAGTCAAACAAGTCCTTAATCTTAGGGATAGGGTACTTATTCTTTGTGGTGACCTTGTTTAATTGTCCACAATCTATGCACATTTTGAGAGGCCTATCCTTTTCATGCATAATTATAAAACTAGTGCACCCCATAGTGATATATTGGTTCTGACAAAACCTCTATCTAGAAGGTCATTTAACTGTTCTTTTAGCTTGTTGGGTCTGTTGGGGCCAATCTGTATACCGAAATAGAGTTAGGCTGAGTACCTGGAAGTTGGTATAATTCGAAGTCTATCTTCTTCTGTGGAGGAATTCTGAGTAGATCCTTAGGAAAAACACTTGGGAGTTCATTTACAGTGGAAACTGACTAGAGACTAGAGAGTTGGGGTCTTAGAGTTAGTATCCTTAATCCAAACTACATGGTAGACACATCCTTTAGAAGTAAGTCTTCTGGCCTGAAGATAGGAAATTAAATAGCCTATAGGCACTGAATGACTACCCTTTTATTCAAGGATTGTTTGTTTCATTAGGAAACTAGAATTTTAACCACTCTAGTCCTACAGTCATCTATGGCATAACAGGAGTGTAACCAATCCTTGCCAAGAATAAGGTCAAAGTCAATCATATCTAACCTCACTAGATACACTGAGGTGATTTTCTAGAGAAATGAGATTGGAAAATTTCTATGTATTCTTTTTTATGTAACTAAATAACCTATTGGGGTAATGACCGATAAAGGCTCTATGATTTCTTTAGGACCAAATTTGAATTTTATGGCAATATAGAGGGTGACAAACGATAAAGTAGTCCTTAGGTTTAGCAATGCATAGATGTCTAAAAATTAAATCCATAACGTACTAGTAACAATATCTAGGGATTCCCCCTGATCCTGGCCATACCTAAGTGCGTAAATAAGATTTGAGCACTCACTACCATTGGTATCAGAAGTTTCACCATGTTGAGTTGGGCGACCCACTGGAGTTGCTGACGTGGTAGACGAGTAAAAGGTGATCTAGTTTCTCATATATATGATATACGAGTCAGACTCTTTTTTATATTACCACCCTTTCCCTGTCTAGCAGAAGGACATTCCTTCAACCTGTGACCTACTAGACATACCTAAAATACCCATCTTGCACGTACATGTACTTCATTGTGTGATTCTTCCCACATTTGTTGCAAGAAGGATAGGTACACCCTCCTACAACACTGCTCTAAGACTGAGTACCTGATGATCTGCCTCTCTAATCTTGACAAGGTTTGAATGACTGACTGGACTAGAAAAGTGGATGATGAGTGAGATGGTACTAATGACTTTGGATGGAAACCTAATTTCTGCCACCACCAATCTTCTATTGGCTGAAATTTGAGTATCGGTATTGGCCCTCTTATGGCGGTATTCCTCTAGCAACTTCAACTTATCACCTTCAATATATTCCAAGTGAACCAAAAGTATGCCTATATCCATGTTCCAGTCAACATAGAAAACCTACACTCTTGTATAAGATATGGGGAAAGTCTAGAAACAAATAGGCTCATTCTATTCTTCATGTCTAATACCCTGTCAAGGGTATATCAGGACAACTACACAAAAATTAGCCCATACTATACCACATCCACCTACTCCAAATTTAGGAATCATGAACTTTTGCCTCCTTCTTTTCTTAGGGAAAGAACCTCACCAACAAAGCCTCTTCAAACACTATCAATTTAACTGGCGCATCTTCATCCTCTCTATTTTTCTTCTTCTGGCCATTCTAGATCCTAGAAATATCCTTGAATTGATATAAAGATAGATCAACTCTATCTACACATTCATAACATCTCACACCCTTTAAATCTCCTCAATAAATTCTTTGATTATTCAAACTTTAACCCATAAACTCTGGTGGGTTCATACAGGGAAAATCATGAACACTGGCAGTATCCTGAGCCATTGGAGTAATTGTATGGAAAGCTCCATATCACTCAACTTGAGGTGTCATAGTTGAGGTTAGGATGTACAATAGACTTCAAAGCTCCACACTAGGGACATAGGATGAAGGTGGTGCTTGGGGGTTTTTTGGGGGTGACCTACATCACTACGTGGATGCGTTATCTGAAACATGTAAAGCATGATTTAGAGGAGTTTAGGGTTTAGACCCTATAGCATGACTTAGAACGATAAAAAAGGGAAGGTTTTTCTTAAATGTTTTGTAGCCTCTCCCTTATATATGTGGCATGCTTCACACTCGTAAAAGGGACTCGACTAGACATTTGTTTTAGATATCTCAGTATTCTTGTACCTAGTGCTATAATACAAAGCTTGTTATTCCCCAAGTCTACACCCTAGATGAGATATGGTGCCCAAGAACCCTGATATACCCAAAATTTATGATACTATCGACACTTAACAAAAAGGATTATTGTAAGTTCTTAAGCATATTTTTGTAAATATGATGTGTTTTATTTAGTTTTATAGGAAAACTAGTTCCCTAAAGAAATAGGAAAAAGGAGCTGAAAATTTATCTAAGTGCACTAGCACAAGCTTCCCCACAAACCATACATATGAGGCATGAGCTATACTAGTGGTTGTAAGAGAAATTTTGAATTTATTGAAAAAATTAATGCAGTTCTATGTGTGAATAAAAGTATCTCATGAGTCGTATTAAGATATCACGACCCATATATTTGTTTGTGGAAATGTTACAGATACTAGGAAAATTTATAAACAAAAAGAGTTTCAAAGGAAGATCTGTGGTACAAAGGTACAAATCGTACTAGTTCTCGTATGCCCCTATAAAGAATTAAGTATTGAACCTCTGAAAGAAAAATCTCAAGTGAGGAGGTACAAAGACCTGCACAGGCCGTATGACTGTTGCATGGCTCGTGCCACTGGTTGTAGAGAAAGTACAGAGTGTTTTTTACATATATGAAGAATGTTTGGCTGAATGTAACATTCATGGAGGCTTATACAAAGTCTTGGTGAAGTTGTACGAGCCATCTGAGGACTTGTGGGAAGGAAATTGATGGACTATAAATTTTTGATTTAAGGATGATCACACCAAGTCCCCATAAAGACTCTATGGAAATGCCACAAACCGTACCAGTGCTTGTGGGGTTTAACTGAAGAAAAAAAGGTCAAGTGAAGATACATAAAGCTTTTTTATGAACCATGGTTCATTTGTACAGCAAGTACAACCCTAGGCCAACCTGAGTTTTCCTGTTATGTTTAAGACACATTTTCTATGTCTTAATCTAGGGTTTTCTTTCAAGGTTACACTCTCTTATACATTGTTGGGGTATCTTTTGATATACTTTGAACATGGTTTTCATACTTTATATTTATTGACAAAAATCCATTCCATTCTTCATCATTGTTCTTTAAAATTTCTCCTCAATTATTGTAAGTGTTTGTATGATGCTTTCTTTATTGAATTTTGACATTAACATTGTGATAGTGAGTGGATAAACACAACAACTAGGGTTGTGGAAACCATAACAGATTAACAAAGTAAGATAAAGTACAGAGTGATTCTTGAATGGTGGGAATGCATGTATTGTTATTTTCTTTATTTTGATTATTTTCTTACGGTGGCTAATGTTAAGAACTAGCCTGTATTATTTACTTGCTCATGAAATGGTTAGTTATTAGGTAAAAAGAATATCAATAGAGACTTAAAGGTTTCATCTAATTGACCTGAGATCGAGAAGGGATGGTTAAATCGGAGATAAAAACAAGGTTAGTATGCGACACACTCTGAGGCTGAAAGGTGATGAGCGCATAATCATCTGGCTAGGATACATTTGGGTAAACATAACTTGTTAGATATTGCATGCATAGAACTGGGATAGATCACTAGTACAAAATACCTATGATGTTAAGATGTCATGGAGAACGCTGTCCTAGAGTATCACCATTACTGATCACCTTCAAAAAAAATCTTTTCTTTTTCTATTTGTCTCAAACGTTAAACTTAAAACTAACCCCTATTTTACTTTTTGTATGTTCTTTTTTTTGGAAATAGTAACTACAACTGACTACAAGTGCTATTTCCACTGCATTTTTTGTGAGAATGGTCCCAACTCTTGGTTGGATTCTATATCTGATAGCAACTGATTTACAATTCTTTATTGAGGTAGAGTTTTGGGTTGACATCAAATTTTGGCCATATTGATGGGGGATATGACTTTGAACTAGTCTACTAAGTATTTATTTTAGTTGTATTTGTATTCTTAATTTTATTTTTCCTTGTTTTTTTTGTTTTCTACAAGTTACAAGTTACTTATGACATCTACCTAAAGTTTTGGGGAACCATTTTTTCTACTAAATTTGGAAATCAATTGAGTATTGAGAAAATTAGACCAAATAACTGAACAAGCTACGCTGGTAGTATTAGCTATAGCTGATGCCCTAGCTGTTGCCGAGGACTAAGTTGGATTGAAGAAGAGGATGATGATAAAGATGGTATTGGTGTGAGAAGGGCTATTTTCCTCTCACAACTAAGACCGGGTACAAAATTCTCTATCTCTAGCACTATGATACAGTTATTGAACCTAAAAGGGTTATTCAGAGGAACTATTAGTGAAGATCCAAAATTGCACTCAATGCACTTCCTGGGAATATATAAGTTTCATGTGATCCCAGGGGTGAGTCAAGGTGAAATTCGCCTAAGGTTGTTTCCATTATCACGATCAGGGGAAGAGACACTATGGTTGAATGAGATCTCTAATGATTCTATTACTACATGACCATATTTAAGATATGCCTTCCTTAAGAGATGCCTTCTGCCATAAAAAGGTTACAACTTAGAGATGAGATCATTAATTAAGGAGGGTAAGGGGTGAAGCATTACATATGACCTAGATGAGTTTTAATATAAGTTAAAGCAATGCCCTAAAGATAGACTTGGGGAGGAATATCTTAAGGAGGTTTTTTATAGAGCTCTAAAGTCAGCAACCAAGCAAGTCACCAACACTTTGATGGTAGGTTTATTTATGCCCATAATCTATGCTGATTAGCTAGAAAAGCTGACAAAGACAAACTAAGCATGGAAAACCAAAGATTCTAAGGTTGCAAATAATGTTCAAACGGTTGGTGTTTTGGTTGACAAAAGGAGCATGACTTGGAGATATCTCTTTTGAGGACACAAATTAACCTAATAAGCAAGAATTTATTGTCAAATGTCAATTATTTGGCCTTAAAATATAAATGTCCTTCATATAATGATTATTACACCGATACTAAAGAGGAGGACAAGGTTGTGAATCAGACGAGGGGTTACCAAGGCATTGGCCATGTTAGAACTGCTCCTATGGTCATGATGAGTATAGAAATGGGTATTAACCATAAGGATGAGTATCCAAAAGAGGATTATCAGAAAGATGACAATCACAGAGAGTGTGGATTATATGTGACCCCAAAGAGCATAGATCATGAGTTAAGTGGAGCCTCTAGGATTCAGGAGATGCTTGAATAGTTGTTGAAGAATGCAGAGTCTTATGATAAGGGAATTAAAGACATTTGCAGTGATATTGCTAATATGACACAGTTGATAGATTCTTACACCACCACTATTAAAACTTGAGACACAGATGGGCCAGATTTCAGCTGCTCTGAATCAATGGCAAAAGGGTGCCTCTCCTAGTGATACCATCCCCAACCCTAAGAATGATGGTCATTTCTTAGACATTACTATTAGAAGTGAGAATACTACTACTGATCCTCATAAGCAGGTCGTTGATATTAATGATGAAGCAGGTATGGTTGATGATGGTGGAGTGAGCTAGGTATTATAGAGAAGTAGAATATAGAGAAGAAAGGTAAAGTTGATAAAGACGAGATTTGTGTTGATGATGGGAATCGATAAAAAAGGGGAAGGAAAAGGAGGCCCCCAAAACTATCATGCCTAGTCCTAGGACTCCTCCACCCTTCCTACAATACCTACAGAACAAAGTGGAAGATAGTAAATTCAACAAGTTATTATCTATGATAAAGCAGCTATCCATGAATATTCCTTTGGTGGAGGCTTTGGAGTAGATACCTAATTATGCCAAGTTCATAAAAAACTTGATCACAAAGAAGAGGAAAATAACTTTGGAACCTGATGATAAATTACATCATTGTGGTGCAATAGATTCTTGTCTTCTCATAGAGAAGAAGGTAGATCCTAGAGCATTCACTATTCCTTATCCCATTAAGGTGTTTAGTTTTTCAAATTCTTTGTGTGATTTAGGAACTAGTATAAACCCGATGCCAATTGTTGTATTCAAATAGTTGGGCTTGAGAAGCCCATGTCGACTATTATGCAGTTGTTGATGAGGGATTGCATTGTCAAGAAACCTGTGGGAATTTTGTATAATGTATTTATTAAGGTTGAGACCTTCATATATCTGGAAGACTTTGCGATCCTTAATTTTAAAGTTGATTTTGAAGTGTCCATTATCCCTGGACGACCAGTCTTGGTAACAGAAAGAATACTTATTGATAATGAGAGAGTGTAATGACCCTAAAGGTCATTTTTGGCATTTTCCATAAAAATTACCATTTTACCATTCTTGAAGAGTCGCCCCAATCATATTTGGTTAGTTACGGGGTTGGTTTGGAGATCGAAGCTAAAGCGTTGCATATTTTGAGAATTTTTCAATTTTTTGGAAGTCTTTATGTTAAAGATATTTGAGTTTTAGAGCCATATCTAGTTTTTCAAGTCTCTAAATGGAACTATGACAATTGAATTAGCTTCGGAATGTGGAAATTGGTCTGGGTTGACCATCATTTTCAGTTTCAGACTTTTCGTGTTGACTATAACTCATTTGATGGGATATTATTGAGATTTAAGGCCAAAATTTTACTTTGGCCAACATTTGATTAATTTATAATTCAGGAGGTCAAATTTCTTCAAGAATAAGGTGTGGATTGTGTTCTATGAGTTCCACATAAGCTTTGATACTTTAGAGCAAAGTTTGTATTTTACTAACAATAGGGCATATCGGGTCACGAAGACCTTAGATTCTAATTTATGATTCCAATGGGTACAAAATGTTGTTTACACTTAAAATTAATATATGACTTATGTTCATAGGATTCCAGATGAGTTGCAAAAGTCCAAATGAAAGTTAGATTCAAAAATGGAACAAGGGGAGGTACTAGTCGTACCTTGGAGGCATGGTTCATTCCTTGGCTCGTGAGAGACATGAATGATGAATCCTAGGGGTCGTATGGGTCATACCAAGGGTTCATGGGTCGTTCTCCCATCCATTCCCCCATACTTAGCAAAACTTTGGCATTCTTGACAACTTTTATTGAAGGGTATTTTGGGGTTTCTAAATACTCCCTCATTTATAGACAAGCCTTGCCTGATTTTAGCCTTGTTTTTCATGATACAAAACCCTTGTTAATCACCTTATAAGATATTCAACCAAAATACCTATTATTTATGAGATTTTAAACATGGTTCATCTCTATTTATTATATTTTGCAAGAATCAATTTGGGTGTTTAAAACCAAGAATTTTTATAAAAAAATAGATATTTAAGCTATCAAATTAAATTCCATTTTTTATTTAAACTTGATTTTTATAATCCTCAAGCTTATGGCTGACTTGAATTTCATGAAAACTTCCTATGTTTTGAAAAGGATTTTGGGGAGTAGTTTTGGACCCGAGTTAGGGAATTTCATATGGGTAATCTTTTATTAAAATTTCTCATGGAAAATTCATCATTTAATATATGTTGCAGAGTTCGAGGCACAACGCAAAGGCAAATACCCGCTTGATTATTCCTCGTTTTTATGCTAGCAAGTGGAGGCTAGAATTAATTACAAAGTGTCATAGGATCATTGTTATGTGTTAATTACTTTATATTAGGAGTAATGAAAATTATCGGGGAGTGTCCGTGTGGGTGAAGTTACAAGTATTCAGCAGGGCACTAGAGTCAAGAATGCGGGGTTAAAACTAAAGAAAAAATGAGTAAATGTTTGGTTATTTAATTTCCTTTACTTGAATAAGGATCTCTATGTCCTTGAGATGCCTATGAGATGTTATTTTATATTTCATTAATTCCTTACTTGAGATTGTGCCCATGAAGGGCCTTGGTTTAATCGTTTTGATATTGTATTTAAATATTTTCTTGTGTGGGGGCCTTATTGACTATTATTTTTTCTTATATTAAGTGGCATGCCCTTAAGCGGATTTTGATGGAATGGTATGATTCTTTACTTGATGTTATGCCCTTGAGTGTCTATGGTTGGATTAATATGATTCCTTACTTATATGATGCCCATGAGTGGCTTTGTTAGTTCAGTTTGCGCTATTTTTATTTATGAAACAAAAAGGGGCAAGGACTGATGTGCGACTCGCAGTATTTCCATGGATTTGATTGTAATTCTTAAGGCCAGGTCCAAGGTGCAATTTACGACATGGTCATGACATGGTTATTATCACGTCTCAATTTTCAAAGTCATGAGGTCACCTATATCCCACCATAGGAGAACTACCCAACAAGTATGCAAAGTAAGAACAATAAACTAAGTGTGGAAGTTAAGACATAAATAAGGGATAGGATTGGCGAAAGTCTATAATAAGTCAAAAATAACCCCAAAACCTAATATCTGAATAAATGAGCCACTAAACAAAAGTATAATGTCTGAAATGGACATACAACATCTATGTCAGGACAATAATAGAAATAGATAATAAAAAAAAGTAAAAGATATGTTTTGGATATCAAAATCCATCATCCACCTGAGCAACTAGATCTCAGCATGAATCTAGAATCAGCATGGACCACTCGTACCCGGATCTACAGTAAAAGATGCATAGTGTTGTATGAGTACTAAAAGCAATGGGGTACCCAGTAGACATCATAGACTGATCAGGAATATATAAGAAGTAAAAGAGGTAAATAAATAGTTAAGGCAGATAACTCATAGATGTCAAACAAGGATCATAGACATAAAAATCTAGCTAATAGGATAAACAAAGGTAAGATCTCCTAGATATTAGCTATGACAAGGAAGATTCAAGAAAAACAAGTGACAGAATGTACCTGAATCCATGCTCAACTACTAAGATATACACGTAAATAATAGATGTGGCGGTATACTGGTAACCTCAGATAATAGGGATAAGAAGATGGTATAACTACAAAAGATATAATAAAAAAATAGAAGGGATCCCACAAGATATAGAAACTGAACATATAAACAGATCCTGCAAGATCTAACTGATAAACCTGACAAGTATCCGGTGAGATCTAATTAACCAACAAAATGCATCATAACAGAATCGGTAAGTAAATAAAGCAACACACAAGGATGATGCGAACCCTCTAGTACCCCATCATACTGGAAAGTACAAATAACAAACAAGAATCACAAAATAGATGTGCAAGATCATATGATGTATTGATGGTAAAGTAAATTCGTGCACTCCTACCCCTACCCTCGAGTCTGACAGGTAGGATTACATGGTAGTCTTCACCTGTATACCTCTCCTCTCTCGGATACACCTCTTCCGGGCGCCTACAAGCCCGGATCGGCCAGGTCCTTGGGGAGCCATGACTCTCACACAACAACTCATAAGGTAAACAGTACTACATAACAATCAAGTGACATAACTATACTAGATTAAATAAAATTTATTCGTATCTCTGATGAGTCAATTCAGTATCAATGTCAATACCTTGGCCAACCACTACTGGGACTAAATTTAAAATAAACACAACATCTAGATCATGGCCGACCAAGTCTAGTAATAACTCAACCAACGATTAACTCTTACTTAACCCTTTATATCAACAAAAATGGTAAACTATTTAAAAAATGTTCCTTAACTCTTGACCCTTTTTATCATCAAAACTGGTAAAACATTTCAAAAATGTTCCTTTTATGCTCATAATATTGAAAATGGAAATTTCATTAGGTTTTTGGAGAAAATAGTGGAAACCGATGCATCAAAACCAATTTTTTGATGATATGCTCATACACAATGATATCACAACAAGTCTTACTGGCTCTACACAAGCACAAATTTTACAACAAGCATAACCATACAATCCAAATATCTGGTACTCATGAATATTTCCCATAAAACCCATTATCTATGTTCCAGAGTTGATCAAGACCACTGAGGATCACAGGATAACTATAATTGCAAATGCAACAACCCTGCTTAACCAAGAAGCACACTAAAAGAGCGAACAAGTTCATGGGTGCCAACCTATAAATCCCAATACAAGGATGTTTAAATACCACAATTACTGTGCATATAAGCCTAGTCTAAGACCGTAATTTGTAGCTTACCTGTCCTCTAGAGAAAAGATCGTAAATACGACAGAAGATGCTTGGACTGCTCCAAATCTCCCAATAGTGTGCAAATAAACTTCAATGATCACGCAACCAGTAAAATAATATTTGAGACATTAATACATGTAAAATGATACTCATAAAACCATAAAAATATTCGGGATCAAAATATAGGTCAAAACGAGCCTACAGGCCCACGAACCCAAAATCTCAAACAAAGGGTATAAAAAATGCCCCAATTCATAGGAAAATCATACCCAGAATTTAGAGCTAAGATGGGGATGAAATAAGTTAAATTGATTAAATAAAGTGGATAACACACATGGGGAATTTGGGGTGAAATTTGAAGAAATAAAAGTGAAAACTTACCAATAATTAATGAAATATCAATGAAATCAAGTTTCCAATGCCACCCAGAAGCTTATGCAAGGACTCAAGTAATTTAATGGAGGTTTTAGAGTGTTTGAAGAAGAGAAATTAGAGACATGCTGGAAATTTGAGTTTCCTGCTATTTATACCAGCTGGATGAACATACTACGTGATCGCATAGGATATGCTCTCGACCACGAGAAACTGATAGAAGAACCATTATGGTCACAT
>JBDJHY010135175.1:0-13406 GCA_039654485.1 Withania somnifera
TTCTCCGATGCTTAAGTTAGTAAACAAGCAATGGGAGAATTCCAAGAATATTTAGTGAGTAGTATTTAGAGCGTACCATTGCCTTTGAACTTACTGGAGCTTTTATAGATGTCTCTGATGCCCTAGTAGAAGGAAAGTTGTTACCTAGAGTGATTTTCGGGATTTGATGTAACTGATTTATGGTAATCTTACCATAACTCTACCACTTATAAATGGTAGTATATTCCTTGTATGATTCTTTCTCCTATTAAGATAAATATTGATTACCTTATACTATTATTTGTGTGGTTTGGTCGGCCACTGCTATTAGGTGGGCTACTGCTATTGGGCCCATTTTATTTAGGTAGACCAACGTCCCTTTTTAGGTTTCTTTTGACCCTACCCCTACACCCATCGAAGGACCTTGGTGACGTGGAAAGATAAGGACAAAGGAAAATTTCATCAAAATTGTCAGGAATTCAGACGCATCGTGCATTCATCTTCGTAAATCAGGACTTGTTTAATTTTTATTGTTCTTAGTTTGCTTTTTCAATCTCATTAATCTTTACATTGTCGATTCATTCGCTGGTAAACAGTTTTAAAAACTAAATTAGAATTATTGTGCTTGCTCTTAGACTTTATACAAATTTAACTATACCAATATCATGATATGTTACAATAACAATTATACACACTATATATAATATTATATATTATATACTAAACATACATCAATAACAAATACAAATTAAAAAGTATTAAGATCCCTAGAAAATAGTTTTGGATTTAAATTTTAGGTATTTTTAATTCTTATTTTCTTGACTTTTTTAAATAAAAAAAGATTTTTTAGATTTGATCGTTGAATTGCTTTGACTCTGTCATAGTTCTCTTTTTTTTTTTTTTTTTTTTTTCTATTTACCTTTGACAATGGCATGATTATTAAAGAAAAATTCATGCATTATGTTATCCCAAAGTTTTTAATATTAAAATTACGGTGACTGGATTAACAGTCTTAAAGACTATAAATATTTCTGGAAAACAAGATTATTATGCCCTATAATATTTTATTAATATTAAATCAAAAGTCATAAATAAATATACCTACAATGGGAATTAGGTGAAAGGTCTTTTTTACTTCTACTTTAATGTTGAGACAGTTTATCGATAAACGATTGTGATGAATTGATAAAAAAAAATTTAATTTTTAATTAGAGGTTTTATATTTCAGTTATGAGTATGAATTATGAAATATAATTATCACTATTAAAAGTGTCTCACCCGTTTGAACGTAAATTCAATTAGATATCGTTATGATCCATACATCTCCGTTTGGGAAGTTATATAATAGCTTTGATATGGTTAGTCTGTGCTTTTTTCAAATTTAACAAACTGAAATACCTTAGTAAATAAAAAAAGGAAATCAACCAAAATGCCTTTAGTAGCAGCGAGCAAGAACAGATCGAGGATTTGAAGGAAAAACAAACGCAAAGCTATATTCCTTACTAAAGTGTTTCCGATGTAATTTTAAATTTAATTAATTTTAATATAAATATCAAATTCTAAATAAAAAATAAAGTTGATCATATTGGTCAGGTTGTTTTATAATTTTTAATAGATATGTCGGACTTTATCCATTATGTTCTTTACATAAGAAAAATATCTTCTTCTTTTTTTTGTTTTTGTTTAAAAATCAATCTGATTTATCCATTAAAAAAATGTACGATAGACATTAATTAATTATTAATTAAGTAGATTTAAATTCTTAATTAACTACCAAATCTTTCTAGATTCATTCTCATTTAAATTATAAACTAAAGTAAATATTTATAGAGAAATTAGCCAATGCATATAAATATTCAAAAAGTGAATGCTAGCTAGTGAACATACTAAAAAGGTATTTTTCTATTCATGACTCGTTTTATATACAAACATTTATTTGACTAATTAAGAGAATAAGTTAATAATCAGAAGACTCAGGTTTAAATTTATAAAAATAAAAAAATCATTTTCATAAATGAGTTTATAATGTGCGAATTTAAATTTTGTTAACAAAGACATAAATAAAAATAATGTCTACTAACTTTTTTAGCTCATATAATTATAAAATTATCATTGTTACAGACGTTCAAATTTTATATATAAAATTTTCATATGCTTCTATCGAAAGAATTTGAAATTCCATTGTTCTCGAGTTTCATTTGTGAACAAGAAATTGCATGGTAATAACTATTTATGAGTCGTGAGATTCAAACTTCATCAAAAAGAGTTTAGACACTACGATCATTAAAAAAAAAATTATTTTTAAATTTTAGCCAAAGAATAAATTTTTATCTAATTTTACTAGTAAGTAATCATGACCTAATGACATTTACATTTGACTAAAAATAAGGATCTTGCATGTGCACATCTTTTTCACAAGAAGCTGTTTTTTTCTTAACCCAACATGCACTCATTTTCCTTTTTTTTCCCCCTTCCAATTTCTTCTTCTTTTTCTTTGTGAAATTTTGTTTTATTATTGATGGAGTCAATTTTAAAATAGTTTTATTTTATTAGTCCAGAAAAAGAAGTTGATAAAGTCTTGTTTGGTGGGAAAAAGAAGTTAGGCTTCCATTCCACAAACAAGAAAAATAGTTCTTTAAATAATTTATATACATAGAGTAAGTCAGTTAAGTGTCACAAATCACCAATAGTATATGCACGATTACTATTTAGCTACGAATTAGCGATAGATCGATTATCAAAAAATCTAATAACGATTTAATTTTAATTAAATAAAAGCATTTAGCAATGATTTAACTAAAATTATCGATAAATTTTATAGCTAATCGGATATTTTCTTGTAGTGAATCTCAACTATATGTACAATGAATACAACTTCAAATGATTAATTTGTAGTAAAATTTTGGAGGTTAAAGTGGGATTATAATGATTGAGGGCTAGATGATCTTCTAGAAGAGTTAAAATGGTTAATTGTAAAAGTGAAAAAAAATGATGATATGAGAAGGATCATTTCACATGATTAAGTAATTTAAAATATAATTGCTTAAAAATATACCAAGTGATTAGAGGGAATTTGAATTTTCATTAAAAGGATTAAAAATATGAGAAATAAAACATATAATTTAATCAAAAGAAAGTTTAATATCTATTATATATATATATATATATATAAAATAATTTTAAATATGTAAAAATAATATAATATTCAATTGAAGAAGATTTGAATGAACGTCAGTAACCTGAATCTAACTACGCCTCTACGTGTAATAAGATGAGTAAGGCACATAGAAATATTTGAGTACTTCTTCTCAAAACTAATTGTAATGATTTACTTCTCAAAAAATTAATCTTCTTTTATAATTGAAATCTAAGTATTTAAGAATTAGACGAAAAATATTGCAAGTTGTAATTTATGGGTATATCAATTGAATTTAAAGAAAAATAAAGGTATTGATCAAAATACATGTAATTTGATTGTCAAATTAAAAAAATAAAATATGACAATTAATTTTTTTAGTAAAATAATGAAATAGAGAAAACATGATTAGTTTTTACAAGAGAAGTAGAACAATGACTACTTTCACATGCAAAAAGAATATTATATGGGGACATCAAATAGTAAGTAATATATATTACTTTAACCAACATTAATTATCAACATATACATCATTATTACTAGAAAATTAAGGAATATAAAAAGAAATTAAGAAAAAAACTTCCATGGTACTTATAAGCAAATAAAAGTGTTGGTTTGAGTATCCCACTTTATTTAATGAAAATAATTGGGTGCTTATCTTTGAGGTAAACTTTTATATATGATTTAAATTTTGTATGTTTAATCTTAAGGTTTTAATATTGAATTTATTATATATGTAAAATTAATGTAATTTTATTGAACTCTTAAACATAAACATAAATTTATATTCCACATTTTAAAATAGTGGGACTGGATGAATCCTATGGCAATACGATGAAAACAATCAATATGAATTTGTGGTAGGATGATTGAGGTCTCTTTGCCGTTAACCAAAAATTTTGTGTTTAAGCCCCTACGAAATGGAAACAATCGTGTTGGAAATACAGCCTACGAAAAATGAGTCTTGCAATGTGTAAATCCAAATTTAATTAAACGTAATAAGTATGTTTTTTTTTTAATTTTGAATCACAACAGCCTGTTTGTTGTGGAGTCATCATGTCTGTTACAAAAACACTTTACCCTCAATGTGACACTTTCTACTTAAATATTGATCTAGTCTAACCCCACTACATATCAGGCATAGCCCCATTTCTAAAAATGGACTCTACAATGAACAATTCAAATTTAGTCGGAAGTAAGTGCTTTTTTATTTTTAATTGAAGGTGTCAAATTCAAACCTCATGAATACAAAGTCGTCTTTATTAAAAATCACTTTATTTTTATACGAGACTTTTAATTTAAAATCGAATTAATCTGATCTCAATAAGAAAAAAAAAATTATATGAGGGGAATCATGAGTTCATCCTACTTATTGATGGTGAACTAAGGGTGATAATACTCATAATGATGACAACATCTTTAGCATTTCCTTTAATGATCAAAATAAATGCTATTCATAATTGATTTCAGTAATAATTTAATGTAATGTTACAGATTAATATATTATTAATTACTAGTAATAATTCTAAGACTATCTTGTAATTATTACCCAAACTAATGAATGTGTGTCTCATTTTAAGTCATAACTTTTTTAAAAAAAAATTTATTCTGTTTCATACCTGTGTGTGGTTTGATTAATTTAAATTTATATTAAAAAAATTTACTTTAGAAATAAAGCACTCCCTATCTAATACGATTTCATATTCATACCTGAGACCTATAATTAAAGATTGAAAAAAGTATTTATCAGATATCCCTCCATCGATCATTGTATTTTTGGTAATTAAACTTTTCCTTTTTTTCTTCTGTCTATGTGATTGATGAAATGATTTTTAGAAACAATTGTTTTAAATATTTTTTTAGTGATAATTGATTTGTGGAGGGAAATAAATTCTTTTTCTTTTTCATTTGGTTGTATTATTATTTGAAAGACAAATCGAGAAATATAGATGCATATTTGCATGTGTGAAGAAATTTGTCACTTGTCTATTATCATGATTTAAATCAATTGTCAAATTATAGTGTTAATTAATGTGAGATTATGAGTTTTAAAGTTGAGGTAAATTAATTAGCACTTTTTGTTTTTCAATATTGACAATTTTTGAATTTTGATCCTTGTAGTTTTTGGTTAAACATATTTTATCTCTAATTAATTAATATGTATACTTTAAAGGGTAAATTACATAATTAAACAAACATACTTTAAAGGGCAAATTACATAATTAAGCAAACATTCTCATCCTATTTATATTTTATCTTATTATTTTAAAAGAATACGAAATATATCACTTTTTCTATATGCGATACATATGAGTGGTGGAGCAACCCATTGTCCCCCTTCGGTGAAAAATTATACTATTTATACATGGTTAATTTTTTTATGTATATATTAGATGTCGAACCCCTTTCGGTTAGTTCGTGCGGTTTCTTTTTCAGATTTTGAACCCCTTAATAAAAATTCTTGCTCCACCAAAATACATACAGAGGTCGCGGTACATAACTCATGATACATCACATGTATTGCGTGTCTAATCATGTATTGAAATGACTTAACATGCATCCGTATGTATGTGGAGGGTTACTTCAATAATGTATTGCAGCAGGTCATGTATGCCGATCCTCCATATATATCTCGAGGGTTTCTTAAGCTATGTATCGCAATCCTTCATATTTATCGCACATATAAAAAATATAAAATATAATTTTAAAAATTAATGATACGAGGATTAATTACTCTTATAGTAATTGTTTTATGTCTCAAATTACTATGTTATAGCCTATAGGTAGTTTGGATACACTTTTTTTTTTTTTTTGCCAAAAAATATTAATGTAAGCTGACTTTATTGATTATTGAAGGGTTGGAACATTAAATGAATTTGGTATACAAATTATTTAGACCTATTAAATTGAGGTATGCTACAATAAATTTTGTTTGTTCTACTTTAACTACCCTACTTGTATTATCATAGGAATTGCCCAATTATGGAAAGTAAAATAAACTGGTCACTCTTTGACTCTCAATCATTTTCGAACACGTAAATTTCATTTAGATATTTAAATTATAAGTTATTTTAATTAAGCATTTAAATATAATAACGTATTCTTATTAGATATTTTCAACTCAAATTTTGAAAAAGTTTTTGGATGTGTTCTCGAGCGTCTATTACGTAGATTAGTTAACCATATAAAATATAGCATCTCCTTCACCACATCAGTCTCAACTGAAACAAATATGAGGTTTTACGACTTATTGATGCTAATTCATATAGTTGGAGGATTAAATATACTTTTTTTAAAAAAAAAAAAAAATTGAATCGAAAGTGTCTAATAAAATTATTTTTCAAAAATGGGCCTTCTCTTTAGATACTAGTCTAAGCCCATCAATTATGGTCCAATTCCATAAGGCCAAGCCCAATTTCATTAGCATCAATATTTAAGGAATGTAAACAAGTAGGATCTCAAAACTATCATAAAGATTTCCATCATTTTAAATTAGTTGACTTTGTTGTTTTTCTTTTTTTTTGTAAAAAAAAAAAAAAAATTAAAAGTACTCACTTCTTACTAAGATAGGAGTATTGAATAAGAAATCAATTATGTGTGGATAAAAATTTATAAATTTATTTACTTCAAACAACTTCTGATATATAGTATGTTTAAGTTAAACTTGATAAAATGTCAATTATTTTTTCTTGAATTTCAGCATATCCTGCTAAAGTTCAACTATTAAACTTGATAAAATGTCAATAATTTCAGCATATCCTGCTAAAGTTCAACTACTGTTACTTGAAGCTACATTTTGTGTCGGAGTGGATAAATGTGTTTAAAAAGTTAAAAAAAATAAGTACAAGTTAAATAGTTAGTCTAAATATTATATTCCCTATAACTTTTACTAGGAGTTTATTTTATTGACTTATTTTAAGTGATTTGAAACACTTTTAACATGTTTGGATAAAATAAAAAGGGATCGTTTGGTTGGGAAAAAGTTATTTCAGAATTCATTATTTATGGATTAAGTATTCCGGAATAAGTTATCCCATCACTAACATATAAATAATAAAATAAATAAATTAAAATCTAATTAATACCTCCAACCAAATATAGAATAAATAATTTTATATTATATCTCAAAATTATTATACCTTATTCATCACATTAAATAATTCCAAAGTGTTTTTAAAGTGGCAAAATTGTCTAAAAGTGTCCAAAAATGATTCTTGAAACATAACTCGATGCCATGTGGGCCCATTAGTATTGGTAGATTTGTGGGCCCGTTATTATGCTTTTATTTTTGCTGTAGGGTTAGGTTAGTGGCCCCATAATAAAGTTGTTATTGGGCTCCTCAAAAGTAGGGCCCAAAAGATAGGGGCTAAAGCCCTATTAATTATTTAGATTTTAGTCTACTTCTTTCTATATAAGTAGCTGTTCACTACACTTTTTTAACTTTTGGAATCCCAAGCAGTAGTTGCAGCTAAAAGCATTAAAAAGATAGCCTAATTAGGTAGTAGCATTGATTTGACACACTATAAGGTTATTAATTTATTACAACAACCAACGATGGAGCAAACTTTCTTTGACTTTTTCGATGAAATGAATTTACATTTTGAATAATTTTAGTGAAAATTTTAACTCGACTAATGACAACACCATCATATTCACAAGTGGAGTCAAAATAAGGTATATACAAATCTTATTTCTATTAATGTTGTGACAATCTACTTGTGTTTTTCAACGTCCAATATAGCCACAACTAAATTCTGGGTATGATGGAAAGGTATGCAGACTATACCCCTAAATTTATCGGGTAGAGAAATTATTTTTGATAGACCCCAGCTCAATATTATTATGATACCTTATTGTCATGGGGTCAAAAAGCAAGAGAAAACAAAAAAAGTCCTTGATTTTTAATATTAGGGCTCGTATAATTTAAATTCACATTGTATAAGAACTATTTAAATAGAAGCGTTCCCTAGCAAAAAAATTTCATAAATGGAAGCATTCCCTAGCAAGATTTTTTCATAACCAAGATTCGAATACAAAGCCTCTAATGAAAGGTGGAATAATCATAGTCAATCCACCACAATCTTTATTACTAAAATGTTGATTTAACTACATAATTGCACAGCCACATGATTGCATAATGGCAATTCAAAGAGTGTGTAGAAGGGATTCATCATTTGTTTAAGGAAGAAAAAGTTGTGAACAAAAAGTTGACATTGGAAGTGGTAAGTATTGTACTCTTAGAGGTCTCAGTTCAAGCCCTGTGTCTGAAAGTCCGATTTGTTAGGGAGCCCTTTACCTATAGTGTACCTAACGCTGATCTCCAATTAGGATATAGAACGCCAGATGGAACAAATTAAGAGGTTGAAACTAAGGAAGGAAATCACACTTTATTAAGGCCTTCAAGAAATCAAACTTTAGTAACAACTAACGATATGATCCCAAGTTACTGTAGTCATGGAGACAACAGTCTACACTCTTCAAGATATGGATGATTTACAGAACATTCAATAGTTTCACAAAACAGATTAACATAGAATAAACACAGCTTACATATATTTTCTTCAAGCTCTATAAAGCTCATGCGACTCTTCTCATTTTGATGTTAACTGGTATCTCTTTGTAATAGCGAACCTTTTCGGCTGCTTTACGCGATGGTCTTCCAATAGAACTCCTCCGCAAAAGTTGAGCTACATTTTCCTTGTCATGGTTCACTTCTTCAATGCTAGAGGAAGGCGATAGAACAAAACCGTTTATGTGAACCGGGCTGTTGAAGGGTACAGCAAGGCCTTCTAATTCAAACAAGTCCTCTGCTGCTGGTTCTGGCTGTTGGACTTTGGAATTAGTGGACTTTCTTCTCAAACATCGCCTGAAAAGGATATGGTTTGGTTCGAAAAATGTCTTGAGATTCAAGCAATTGCGGATGATATATAACTAGTAAAAACACATTCCTCCCCACATCAATATATTTTATTTAAACCAGTTCTTTATTTGCTGAATTTTGCATGAGGAAACACTGTGTTTCGAGTGAAACACAATGACAATGTCGAGTTTTCCTCAGAGAAGTTCGCCTATTTAACATTCGTATGTAGAAGCTAATGTGGAACTGGAAAACAAAACCTATGCCAAGTAAAATTCATGTTGAGGACTAAGTTTCTGCTGTAAAGAAAGTTAACCTTTTTGTTTCTGCTGCTTCTTTTTCTGTTGCTTGTTGAGAGGTTGTAGAATGGCCCATAGCTGTGAAAGATAACTTAAACGGTTAAGGATTATGAAGATAAATTGGAAATCAAGAATGAACTAGTGGAGCATTTACATTGACTTCTTGTAGCACGCTGGCATCTGTTACCATTTCTAGGTTTGTTATGTTTGCTCAACTGAGAGTCGATGTCCATAAACTCTTCATCCTAGGGAACCAAAAACGCGAAAATCTACTTAGAGAGCGAAATAGAGGAATGCCAATAATTGCAATGGGGAACAACAAATTGGAAGTTCATGTATCACACCTGCAAGTCATTCTTTGGCTGGTCCTTTTGTTGTTCTTGTTCCTGCAACTACAAGAAGTTGACACCAGTTTACGCCTCTACTGATCAATATCGAAAAGCAGCAATAAGCTCATCCAACAATGTACATCTAAGAATATGTGACAAGCAAAAAAAGGCTTTGAATTTGCAACTTGAAATTAAAGTGAACCAAACAAAGTTTAATTAGTTTTGAGATTATCTAACAAGGCTTTCTCTGTTGTGGCTAGAAGCTTATCAACTCATTCGGGAGGTAAATGAAGATGTCACAATATGTTGCATGGATAAAATATCGATCTAAGCACAGGTTAGTTATTGTGGCGGTATAAACTATGAATCTTCAATATTTCCTTCACATCCAGAGACAAGTAAAATCAATCATTTTCTAACATCTGGACTTAAGAGTAAAGGTTCTGAAATTCTTAAAGTAGTTTTCACTTATTCAAAGCTGATTCTCGACATGGGAAATTCATGATATTACCAATATGGACTTAGGCACGATCAGGATTGAACATAAAAGACAACTTATTCTACTCAAACCAAATTGATGAAACTTCATGCTATTGCCAAGAGGTCAAGGTAAGGGTTTGAGTTGTTCATTCAAGTGCGGAACAAGCCAGAACTGGGCTGATATTCATAGATTGCTTACTCATATGTATGTTATGGAGTCTCATGAACTTAGGCATGACAAAATCAAACATGAAAAGGAAACTAATGTTCCACAGCAGCTATTCTACTCAAACTAAATTGTGGCATGGCCAATGCACCTAGCCGCGTTGAACTTAGTCATGACCAAGACTGCATGTACCTAAAGTTTTATTCATCAATATTTCTTTCAGCAAGAGCATCTACATTTTACAGCAATAATACACCCATTGTAATCTCACAAGTGGGGTTTGGGGAGGGCAGACTGTATCCAGATCTTGCCCCTACCAAAATCTTATACATCAATATTCCTTCATCAAAAAGTAACAAATTAGAGAGAGTACAAAATCCTTACCTCTACCAAATTCCGCGATTTAAGTAAGGCCTCTTTGCAAACCAGCTTATGTTGCAGCGACTTCATCTGTTACAAAACGAATTATTAACTCATTTTCAACAAGAAGTTCTAATTCCCTCTACAAGGTCAACCTTCTTAATAAGAAAATCTACCTTTTCTCTGTTCAAATTGAGTTCCTGCAAAACAGATAAAATATCATGAATACAAGAACACCACTTATATCTGAAATTACTCATTGGTACTAAAGAGCAAGACAGAAAACTAACCGCTAACATTTGACTGTTCGATTGAGCAAGATTCCAATTCTGTAGCTGCATTTTTTGAAGATGAATCCTCATTTTTTGAAGCTCAAGTCCAGTCAAATCTATAATGTTGCTGTCAACACAATTCAAAACATATAAAAAAATCAAACAACTTGATAGTAACAACGTTAAAAAGGGCAAGCATGCTCTAAATTGTGTACTATTGTACACTATTACACACTTCTTTTCTTGAACAATTTTCACCAACGCAACATTTTCCTGTTTCAAGCAACAAAAAAAAAAAAAAAGACAAAAGTCAGAAAATCATACACAAATCACAAATTCAACAATAACAACAACATGCCAAGTTTAGTCCCAAAAAGTGGTGTATGAGGAAGTTAGAGCATACACAGACTTTACCCCTAGTCTCCTACCTCAAAGGTAAAGAGACAGCTCAAGAAAATATAATTCAAAGCAGTCCAGAAAACGAAGTAACAAAAGTACAAGAAACAAAATATAATAACAAAAACAACAAATAGTGACAAAATTACAACAAAAATTATGATAGGAATCAACAAACAGTAACACATAAATCAAAGGACAAGAAACTACGCGAGCAATACGACAACTACTAATATGAACCGACAACAAGACAATGTACTGCTACCTACAACTCTTCTATCCTAATCCGTAACCTCCACATCCTCCTATCTAAGGTCATGTCCTCGATAAGCTTAAACAAATCACAAACAGCAAACCACCCATTAAGTAAAAACAAACAAAAAGAACCATACTTTAGCAAGATGATTAATGTAGTCCTTCATTGAAGTAACATCAGGTGACACGTTATCGACATCAAGAGACGATTTCTGCTGTGTTTGTGGAAGAGAATTTGTTATATCTGATAGCCTCTTCCTCACAATACTTCCAAAAGATGATCTTTTTGCCATTCTCTCACCTTTCATTTCTTATGAGTAATCAAGAAAGCTTCAATCTTGAAACTATTTTTCTCAAAAAAACCAAAATTTCAAGAACCCCCAATTGGATAATCAAGAAATGACTTCAAAACTCAAACCCCACAATTTATTTTACTCACATATACCCAAATTCAATATAAAGTTCAAAACTTTCTTAGTTTTTTTTTTTTTTTACTAAAACCAAAATTTAAAGAACCCCAAGTTAGGTAATCAAGAAATGACCTCAAAACTCAAGTCCCGCAATTTTTTTACTCACATATATCCAAATTCAACATAAAGCTAAGAACTTTGTTAGTTTTTTTTTTTTTTTTTTGGGGAAATAAAGAAGTTTTTTTAAAGTACTGTGATTAAAGAAGAATCAATTCTCAGTTTCTCTTTTTTCTCAAAAGAGGGTTTTTGATTTGGCTCTGATGAAGGAGGGAAAACTAAAGATAAAGAAAGAACGAAAAAGAGAAAAAAGAAAGAGGAAAAAAGAAAAAAAATTCTTTAGGTTCGGAGATACAACGGCTTTCCGAAGCTACTATTAGCTGGTTGGGAAGAGTCCGAACCTAACTTTCAAATTCCCAGTGCCTTTATTCTTTATTCCAATTCTTTTTTTTTTCATTCCTTCTCTTTTTAAAAAAATATAAAAACAAAAAAATTTGAAAAAGTATATATTTGAAAATCATGTAAGAATTTCATACACTTTGTTTATTTTGAATTTAGTTTTAATAGTTTGTTTTTTAAAATTATCTCGAGTGAACTTTTTATTTTACTGTCAGTAGTTAAAATAATTATTTGATATGATGATGACTTGAGATGAAGACATGAGAATTCATTGCCGACTCAAATTTTATTTGGTATTGATTCATAATTATTATTATTATCAGTTGAACAACTATTTTTGAATTGTCGTTGAAATCGGTTTTAAAAAGTATTTTTGGAGTGAGATTCAAGGCGAGGCATGGCATACTGGTAGGGCAAGTATCATGAGGCACAAGTCTCAACATTCCTAATGTTTACTTAGGCGTTGGTCTCAATGTTTCAAAGCGTTCATTTGGGGTGTAAGTCGAGAAAACGTTTTTAAATCTGAACTAAAATAATTGCTTAATATTTTTTTTTAATATGTAGATACTTAAAATTTAACTCATGGATACTTATGTTATAGGCACACTAAAACCATACTGACATAAGTCTCAACATTCAAGGTGTTTTTGAAGCTTAAGCTTTAGTATCTTGAGCGTTCATTTGACATTTAAGTCCAAAAACACTTTTCAAATTCTATGTCTGTCCATTGTTAAGATATCCAAAGTTTGTTATTACCATCAACGAACAAATCCATGTTTGTTGATGTGAACGATTACTTGGAGACGAAACCTTGTTCTTGGGGGCAAATCAGTCTATGTCCTTTTCGGCTTCGAAACTTTCGGGGTGTAAGTGAATTCTATATTCTATATGGACCAATATATATTAAAGTTTGAGAGGTCAGAATGAATGAACCAATACTATATGGGCATTATTGACATTAAAAATAACAGTTTCAATGCCCATTTTAGTTGTTAGATATGGTGAAGCTTT
>JBDJHY010135202.1:0-13405 GCA_039654485.1 Withania somnifera
GTAGTTCGGCTTCCTGGTGGTTCGATTTAGAGTAATCTCCTTTCCTATTTTAGAGCCTAAATTTAGGTAAGATAATCATTTCCTTTATTTAAATTTCTTTAAAACAAGTTCATAATCAAATTTTAACAGTTTCTTCATCTCCAGAACATGGATTTTGGTACGGATAGGCCCTTGGTTTGGATCTAGGAGTTTTCAATGCGATTATATCGAGTTTGATGGGATAATAATGTGTTGGAGTTAAAAATTTGATTTCAGTTAAATTTCGATGACTAGAGCCTCGGGTTCAAAATATGACGATTCCAATGTTCCGTAATGCCTAATTTAGGCTAGGTGGGCTTTTAGTTCGGTCCCCCGAGCTATTCGTTTAAATTTGCTATTGAGCCTAATTTGAAACTCGAGTTTCAAGCTTTATTGTGTAAAAGCTCACACAGTTTGAGAGTTTTAGTCTTTAATTATTATTTTAATAGTATGTATATATTTTCTAAAATATTTTTATAATTTTTAAACTATGAAACATTATCTATGTTATTTTATTAAGGATTTCATATTTTATTAGTACCTTAATGAAATAGTAGGTATAATTATGTGAAAAAATTAATATTTTACATGGTAAGTATTGTTAGAATAATTTTTTATTAATTATAGTATATTTTAAGATTTTTAAATATTTTATTACTGACCTATGCAATATCTGAGTATCTATAAAATAGGTCAAGAATAATGAGCTCATTAAGAATTCAATAGACCCTTCCCCGTCATCTCTTTGTATACATATATATATATATATATATATGCAATACTCTTGCACATTACATTTCTAAGCATCAACTTTGGCTACAACTACAATATTTACTTAGTTGTCCTCATGTGCGTGTATATATATACATAGTTATTAAAAGAAGTGTATCAATTATCTACTTTGATCATTCACTCTATTTGAAGGTTTCTTGAAGAGATTTTTCATAATACGATACATATTATATTTCTTCTTAATTCTTTAATTTTGATAAGTTTTTCACTTTTTATTCTTTCCTTCTTCGGGCTATTTTAAGCCTGATTCATGTCTGAATTGTGCCTAGTTTTTTAGCATGAGTTCCTAGTGTTGTCAGGAACCGAATGATAATTTTTTGTTTATTGATCTGGTTATCGAGTCCCGCGGGCTCATTTCGGACCCAACTTTTGGACTAGCTCCTAATTCGATATAAATTATACCATAGCTTCGTATTGAAGAGTAGATTCTTTTTATAAATTTTGAGACCATCTAGAGATGTTTTGCATTAGATGACCGATTCTCGTGCACTGCAGCGCTATTTTTTCCGAATGACAAGTAGGCTCTGTAGGGCTTTCTCTAGGTATATAGCCTATGTAATTGCACCGAATAACATCCATGGATTGGAAATTCTTGGTTGGAACCGTGTACTCTGACTGCTTCTTCAATTCATCTCCATTTTTTCTCTCGGTCGGTTCTCGATGTAATACTAAGCCTGTGACTTAGCTCTGGCCTTGTATTGGCCATAGGGTGTCTTTGGAAGTAGTAGAAAATTATTATGTGGGTTTGCTTTTGGTTTTTGCCATCGGGTTTGGGCTGTTGTCTTGTGACACTAGTTGTAGCTAAGTTGAGCCTGTGCAGGGCATAGACTAGCTGTAGATATTGCCTGTGTTATTGCATTCATATAGCGGGAGAGACGTAAGGCTTAATATGAGAGTGAATTTGCGGGTTCGGGGATCATATCACTTTTTTTGTACAGTATTGGGTCACGGAGGCTGGTTGTTTTTATGTGATAAAGTGTGAAATGGATAAACACTGGAATAAAATGAGACTTTCTAATAATCATAATAGCCTAATTGACTTTTCTTCTTGTTTTAGACTCGGTTGTGTATCGAGCACCCAGTACTACTTTTCTCTTCTTATTTTAAATCAGATTTCACACCCTGGTATCAGGTATTATCATTAAGTACTGATGCTGGCACTTGAGTCCAACTTTGTTTGGAAGTGAGTACAATAGCTGACACTTGAGTCTGACTTGTCTCAGTAGTGAGTATAATCTTTCTAATATTATCACATCTGTCAATTTGGGACCTTGATGATACTATTATATTGAGCCACTAAGTGCCCCGAGTTGTTGAGATTATGGTGCGGTGATACCATTATACTGAGGCATTGGATGCCAGGATATAGGATTTTGTGACATTGGGATGTTAGGTTACTGTGACACTAGAGATTTGTACGCAGTTAGCATACCTCCATGGACCCTGCCTCTGGGTTGCTTGCAACTAGAGGAGTGCTATAGGTCAGAGTATGGATATACAGGGCTAAGCCCTTCCATGGGTTCTACCTGCAGGTATTGGAGGAGGAGCATGCACAGAAACTAAGCCTCATTGTCTCTGTGTTTATTTTACCGCACTTGTTTTCTATATGTACTCTCTGGAAGTATAGGATTTGGTATGGGTGAGAATGACTTCTGTGTACTCTAACATTCTTCTAGGGGCTTAGAAGGGTTTTACGTGCTTTTACTACTTTATTTACTATTAGATATATACTTAGTATTTTACTTACTGATCGTCCTTATCTTGTGGGTTACTGTGCAAGGTTATATTTATTTTATAGTCCTCTTTCATATCTTGAGGTTACGAGTACACCGCCATGTCCCCTTATTACCCTTGCTATCTCTCTTATCTGATTTTATTGTTGCTATTTTTGTATTGCTACAAGGACGTTGGGTACATTCCTCCCTTATTACCTGAGTTTTGTTTTGTGTTCTATCTAGAATTAACCATGTTCTATCTGCTTCCTTGCTTCCTTTCTATGTGGGCCAGCTTTCTGTGCTGTTTTACTTGCTTTTGTGACCATATATTCATCTATTCATGTTGTTTACTGCTCTTTTGTTTGATATGTGCCTATTGGGCCCTCGAAGCCTACTAGGTATTTATTACTTTGGAAACTTGTACTCATACTGCATTTGTGTTCCCCTGATGCAGATCCGAGTACCAGCGCCTGACGTTGAGTAGCTGCTAGCAATTTATTCCTCCTTTCTCCTTCTACTTTTAGAGACACAGGGTGATCTTTGGTCGACCAACTACTCCTGCTCTCTTCAGCTAAGGATTTTGTCTGTTTTGTATTTCAGAGACAGGATTTGTATAACAGACTTGTACTTGTCATCTATACTTAGTGGCTCTATATATAATCAATGATACTAGGTCTTGGAGAGGTTTCTAGATTCAATCAATGTTTTTTTGCTTCTAACTTCATCTATTTTCTCTTTATTTCATTTATTGTATTTATGTGTCCTGTTATTGGCATAATAACCTTCCGCTCCGAGATAGGGAGTGGGTTCTCCTACTGGTAGGATAGTTGGTGTCATCATGATTCGAGAAATCGGGTGGTGAAATATGTCACAGTGAAAGAGGTGATGATCCATATGTCACACTAAAGGAGGTCACGATCAAACTTTGTCATATATGTTTTGTCATCCATTTCACGATAGTTTGGATACTGGAGTCAATTTGATATCGGTCTGGATGAGTGGAGTCACTTAGACAACGGTCTGGATAAATGGAGTCACTTGGACACCAGTCTTGATAAATAGAGTCTCTTAAACACCGATATGGATAATGGAGTCACCTTAACACCTTTTTGGATATCCGGAGTCACCTTGACACTGACTTGGATAAATAGAGTCTCTTTGACACTTTTCTGGATATGCGGAGTAAACATTGACACCAACTTGGATAACTAGAGTCGCTATGATACCTTTCTTGATATGTGGAGTCACCTTGATACCGCTTTGGATAAATGGAGTCACCTTGACACATGTTTGGATATGCAGAGTCACATTAACACTTGATTGGATAAATGGAGTCACCTTGACATCGACTTGGATAAATAAAGTCACCTTGACACCTATCACATTGATATTTCTTATAGATACCTATGCTTATATGAAAATAATTAGTAGACATATCGTCGCTTTGTCAGCGACTTGGTCAAAACTATAAAAAAGCATATAAAGGTCATTTGAGATGGTAACAATACAGTATATCCCTTTGATAGATGAACAACCCAAATTGGAAGGAAAATGCCATTTTGACAACTTTTAAAAGGCTAATGCATGCTCACTTTTGCTGGAGGATAAAACTGTGAAAAAAAGAGTCAGTTCTTGACCATGGTTGATACCAACAATTAGTAGTGCATGAAGAATCTATCGCTTTTCTTTCAATCTCGATTTACTTCGTGATTATCATAGGTTCAAGTGGTACCTTAAACATACCTAAGTATAGACAAGATCTATTTCTTGCTTTAAATAAAGGTTTTGAACTATACTGATCCTAATGTTTCAAGTGCACTCACCACAAATAAAGTCCTATCTTACACATTTTGATGTATTTGATTTGAGGATTTTTTCAATTAAGTTCATACTTAGAAAAATGTTCAACGCATTCAACTCTGATGCCATTGGCTTGGTCTTCATGTAAGTCTCCACTACTGTAAGAACACTTGGAATGAGATCATGTAGGACTTTCTATGTAGGCCTGTGATGTTGGCTTAGAGACATTTAGGATACTTACTTGGGATAAAAGTAACTTAGTTCCTCCTTGAGCATTGCACTTGATTCTTGCATTTAAAATTGTTACGCCTTTGGCTTTTCTACTTTATTATTTCCTTGTTTTGATTTCTTTGAGTCCTTATTTGTTGAATCTTTTTTCCTTTATTCAACCACTTGAAGTTTCTTGATTTTATTGGAGTGATTTGTCTTCCTTCATTGGAATTTCTCCTCGTCTTGACCTTGTGAGAAGCTTTTTACTCTTTTGTTGTTTAAGTCGCTTCATATCCTTGACTTTTAGGACTTTACACTTTGTCTTTGACAATTTTAAACTTGAATCTTTATTTGGATTTTTCACATTTCTTTGCACTCAAGGAGGTTGGGTCAAAATAGGGATGGTGCATGTAGAACTCAAAAAGGGTATAGCCTAAGACGTGGTTGTCCCAAAAAAAGGCCTCGGCTCACGGTGGAAAAAACTTGGGACTAATGTTATTTCGTAGGCTTGAAAGGTTCAATCAGACTATAGCCTATGATCCTTTCCCAAACCAAGTATTACCCAGGATTTCTCCTCAACAAACATTCATGCCAAGTTCTTGATCACAATTGGATATAGTTGAACTTAACTTGAAAACTCACCACACAATGCACCTAAAACAATGAGGTCGGTTTAATTCTTATCTTGAATTCATGACATAGAAAGTTTTTGAGTGTAACGGAAGTATAGTTAAGAGATACCAACAGAACCCATAGTTTATCACAAATTCGATCCTCTTTATCATATAAATTTTTCTATTTTCGGGGGATGCACTTTCAACTGTATTGACACCAACCAAGTAAAAAATATGATTCTGAAAATGTACCCTTTTACTTTGAACAAAGGGGTAAAACAACATTTTTTTAATTTTTTTTTATAAGAGACAATTTTTTTTTTTAAATTTTTGAACAAGAATCCCTGAACCCTATGAGGTTTGTTTACGAATTTCAACCGAGGATGAGAATCAAGGGTCCGTAGTTCATCCGGTTTAGTTAAAAACTTGGACAGATAAAAATTGAAGAGAATAACTATTTTTTGTCTTTTGATAAAGTACGTATTAAAAAGGACTTTTAAAATAAAAATCAAAGATATCTACTAAGAATAAAAATTACGCACTAGATTTAATGCAAAGGTTCAAAAAAGCTCGGAGTGATACCTTAATGCCCGATCGATTGATTTCTTGTGATAGAGAACATTTGCTGGTTGTTCGAAAAAAATTGTTGCTGTCTCCCAATTGTCTTGTGGGAACCTTTTATTTTCCAAAATTTCTTTAGAGATTTTGTTTCTTTTTTCCCTTCAAAAGAACTATGTATTATCATTATCACTCCATTGTTAATGGGGTGTATTGTTTCTGCTAAAGATGAGAAATGGGTGAGGGAAAATAGTCATTGAAAAAGAATAATAAAATGCAAAAAAAAAAATGTTCTCTTGATTTATTTATCTGACTGTGTATTGACATCTCTAAATTCAATCTTGATGGATTTTTAGAGGACCTTACTCAAAAATTCTTCACAAGTTAGATGCTTCAAGGAAAATCTTGATCCGTTGATACAAAATCTGAAATTGGTGTAGTTTTTGAGATTTCCCCAAGAATTTTGCCCGAGCTGCATTTTTTGAAATAGTCTTATGTCTTAACTATTGAAAAAAAAAATTTCTAGAATATTTGAGATCCTCTCTAAAATTCTACCCCAGTTTTCTCTATACAAAATACAAATCTTATAGGAAAGTTGACCGAGCTGGTATGATGCCTACTTATCCAGTTAAAGCATCAATAAGGTCAAAGGTAGTTTCGATTGTAACAAGCATATTGAAGATTAAACCGGATTGAGTGACCACAATTAACCCCAAAAATGTATAAAATAGACAACACCAAACTTATGTCAAAAGAATGAATTATGTTTATGCAATAATATAAATATTGAATAAAATCAGATTAATATCAACGAAGAAAATCATTTAATATTTAACATATAAATAATGTACAATGCATCCTAATATACATGTGACCTTTTTGTACCAAAGTGTTGCGTCCAAACGTACACGCAAGTGTACATGATCGTACAAGTAATATAGTGCCTCTTGCGAGCCGGATGTTGAACCCATAGGGACTTGTATTAACTGTTTGATCGGATTAAACTAATTCTTAACTATTAATATGAGGAGAGTTTGCTGAGGTATATTTGGAAATGTATTTAAACTAAGAATGATAAAAAAATTAACTAATGGATAATTAATCTAAAGAAAATTATATTTCTACTAAATCAATGAATGACTCAAACTAGGGTTATGAATTTGCTAGAAATCATATTTAATTACTTTAATTAAGTAGCTTGAATTATCAAAATTTTGGTTCCGAGGTTTAATATATGAGTAGGGAATGATCATCCTCTAATCACTATCTATACAAATCCCACAACTACATCGATTGACATATGTTGTGATAATTATTTTAGATGCATTATAGTTATCTTCCCGTAACGAACCAAGAGAGGAAAACTAAGAAGATGATCATGTCTTAGTTGCGAATCATACTTAGTTAACCAACCTAGGTATAATCTATATATAAACTCGCTCCTTTCGTTTCTCGTTCTACCCTTCAGATTCCTAATTAGTTCTCTTTCAGGTTTATAAGTTTATCTTAATGGTCGCGAAGCACTAAGATACCTCGCATAGAAATATAAGACAAATTACATGATAATTCTCACAAATCAAATAATATATAAATAAATAATCATATTGCTAGTTTATACTAAAACCCTAGAACAAGAAGAATTAGTTTCACATAGACAGGGAATAATCACAACAAATCATCCAAAGAAAATAAAAATATCTAAATAATGGAGAAGCAAAGAGTACACAATTGTTCTTCGACCTCCACGGTGGCTCCAAGATCTTACCCTAGATTAAAAGTCCCCTTTCTAAAGAGTAGTTTCAACAATGAAAAGTCTATTTCCAATGGTGAAAAACTATCAAAAACTATTGAACGCTATTGAAAAACTACTGGACACCCCTCTCAAAATCGCCTCAACAAGGGTTATATAGTTGCCGCATGGAATTACCCTTTTTCCCGTAACTTAAACTAAAAGGATACAGACTTCCGGCAAAGTAATAGGGGATCACGTGATCCCAATCTTGATGGAGTTCCAGGAAATACAGTAGCCCATCACGATTTGCATAATGACTTGATGGCAATCGTGATGGGTTCTTCTTCGCTTCTTTCAGCTTGTTTCTTATCATATCTTCTTCAAACGATCTCTATTCATTCCGCCTTCCATTTCCTCTTGGTTTTCATCATGTAGGCTCCAAATAGACCCTGAAATATACTAATCATGTGGTTTTCTTAAAGTAACAAATATCAATCAATAAGACACTACAAAACATACAATTTCTCTCAAAACTAAGCTAAAATAGGGGATTTTAATGGCAATAAAACATACAAATACGACTAAGATCACCACCCTACACTTACACTTTTGTTCGTCTTCGAACAATCACTAAATCTAAACCACTTAAAGCACCCTAAGAGAAATAATCACTTTGGTTGATACAAACAATAAATCCATATGCGCTTTAAAAAATCAAGTATGCTTTCCCTAATCACTGTGCAGAATATAAAAACAAATAGCGAAATCCTAACCTCCTAACCTCAGGGACATACTCTAACTCATTAAATTTAAGTTTGTTTCCCTACTCTTGTCAAAGAAAGTTAATAAAATCACCTATCTATCATGAACATGTGCCCTCACAAGAAGAATTAGTCCACCCACTCAATTCAAAAAATTGAACATAATTTAAGGACTTAGCATCCAAGCAAAGTTCTCGTACTCAGAAAGAATTCACATGTTACACAAAGTACCATAGGCTTGCCTGTTCTGTACATCTCCACTAATTAAGCATGCTCGAATAGAATTAAATAGGACTTTAACAGGTTGTAATGTTGGTCAAGAGATGGGTAGAAAAACTATATAATAGTGACTTACACTTCCCTAAGCACTTTTCACTTTTTAAACGTCATCACCCTTTTTTTCTTTACTTTATTTTTGTTAGCCCTATCTGTAATTATATTCACTAGCTATCTCATCATATCAAGAATACTTTGATTGATTTTCTTTCTTTTTTTTTTTCTTTTCAATTTTCTTCAGTAACTTATTTTCACACCACATTCTCTCAAAGAGGGTTGTTTCACCACAACAACTTCCATTGGTCACCTTTTACACTTGACCATCCTTTTCTACCGATTCAATAATTAAAACTTAGTCTATGCTACAGTGCTAAAGGAAGTAGGGTGTAAAAACTAGGGATTCAACAATAGGATCAAGGCAAAAATATTGGTACCAAAGAATAGGCTACATGCTCAAAGGGGCTAACTAGTGCTATATTATCTGAATAGGCTAAAATTTACAAGACATATCAATGAAGGCCTATATCATCTTCTAATCAGAGCAATACTTTTATTTCACTTTAATAACATGCAAGGCAAGTTCTAGACTACGATGCAAAATATGGAATATGTAACAATCCTCACCTCACTTGGCACAAGTCTCAATCAAGAAGAATCAATTCTATTTCTACGACAGAAAGGGTCATTACAAACAATAAAATAAAAAATGGTATATTCAAAGTCACATTCATGAGCCTAGGTGTCAGAAAATTCGTCATTTAATTTAACACTCAAGCACTTATAGGAACGTGTTACTCAAGCTCAAGCCTAAATTATTTGTATCAAACAAGTTAATATGTACTTCTTTTATTCCTAAAAAAATAAAAACTAAACTACTTATAAAAAATAAAACTATTCCTAAAAAGAAATAAAAATACTTGGTTCAAAGACCCCCCCACCCCTCAAAAAAGAACCAAAAAGAAAAACGAAGTGGTGGATAAAGAATGCTTTACTAACAGATAAAATAAAACTCATATAACATATTTCACCCTAAAATAATATTGGAAAATATCCCATCCCACACTTAAAATCATGCTTTGTCCTCAAAGCATTAAGAAATATAAGAAAAGGGTTGGAAATACTCCCTGAGGCCAAAGGCTGATGCACTAGCAACTTATGATATGAGATACTTAGACTTCTCTCATTTGTGGTTCTACAGGTGGGCACCCCACACATAGGTCCAACCATCTAGCACCAATTTCCTTATCTTAAGTTTGGGTACCTAGACTTCCCCTAACCTGCAAGAAAAAAAAAACACATAAAATAATAAATTAAAATAAAAATCCTACACTACTAGTTGGGTTGCCTCCCAACAAGCGCCTTATTTAACGTCGCAGAACGACTCTTTAACTTTTTCCTCCACGTCGAACTTATAAATTTTACCCCTAACTTCTTTTTCATTTTCTTTTCATGCTCAAGGAGTTTAGGTAGAAAGAGAAAGGGACCAAGCAATGAATGTCGTATGTTATAATTCTTGGCCCTTAAGTGAGAAATGTATTTTCCTGATTTAGGCACAACAAATTCAAGAATATAGATGTAGTGTTCCTCCTCCTTAGATTCTTCTATAGGCTTAGATATTTCAATTAATATCTCACTATATAAACATAATGTAGAAAAATGATTGGAATGAAGTTTAATGCGCACAATCTCATGAATTGTTTTATTATTTACATCCTCACATAATTTTGGTGTACTCTCCTCAATAATGGCAAATTCACGAAAAGTATGATCAAGTAATAGCCCTTCCCGTTTTACCTCACCAATTTGTCTTATAAGTAACTTTTCATCCTCACACAACTTGTGCTAGATTGTTGTGCGTCAAACACATCAATATTTGCACTCAAATCATCTTTTAAGTTGCAAATATCTAAGTCAATCCTGTCAACCTCATGAATGGGTTTCACTTGTCCTTCTATCAAGTGTGTTGTTGCATGCTCTATGCTCCAATAGAGATCCCCAAATTGATCTAATCATTTTTTGCACGAATCCATACTATAAAGAACACAAGAATCATGAAAAGTTTCATTAGCAAGATTTGGGGTAGGGTAACAACACACCGAGCTCCATTCCAACTTCTACCACAAAACTCACAAGATAGAGATGGTGCACACAACTCACCCTAGGGAATATATTGGCATTGTTTCCAAAAGTGGAGTCCTCTACAATAAGGACAACCATTCATAAGATAAGAATATTTATCACTCCACACTTTCTCATGCAAAGATGTCATCTCGGGGAGAGTACTATTTTATTATTATTATTTTAAAAAACAAATAAAATAATAAAAATTATAAAAAACTTATATATATAAAAATCTATATATATAAAACTTACATAATTGAAAATAAAAAATTTAACCCAAATAAAATTAATTTCCAAATCCCCAAAAATAGCGCCAAAAATTTGTTGCGTCAAAATGGACACGTAAGTGTACGCGATCGTATAAGTAATATGTTCGCTCTTGTGAGCCGGATGTCGAACCCATGAGGACTTAATATTAACTGTTTGACTGGATTAAACTAATTCTTAACTATTATTCAAGAGGAGAGTTTGCAGAGGTATATTTGGGAGTGTAATTAAACTAAGAATGATAAATTTAACTAATGGACAATTAATGTAGAGAAGTCTATATTTCTATTCAATCAATGAATGAATCGAACTAGGGTTATGGATTTTATAGCAATCATATTTAATTATTTTAATTAATTATCTTGAGTTATCTAATTGTTAGTTCCGGGGTTTAATCTATGAGTAGGGAATGATCATCCTCTAATCACTAGCTATACAAATCCCACAACTACTTCAATCGACATGTGTTGTGATAATTTAGTTTAGATGAATTATAGTTATCTTCCGTAATGCACCAAGCGAGGAAAACTAAGTACACAATCATGTCTTAGTTGCGAATCATACTCAGTTATCCAACCTAGGTATAATCTATATATGAATTCGCTCCTTCCATTTCTCGTTCTACTCTTCAGATACCTGATTAGTTCAGTTTTAGATTTTAAGTGTATCTTAATGGTTGCAAATCACTTACACACTACACATGAAACATATGGCCAATTGCATGATAATTCTCGCAAATCAAATAATATATAAATAATTAGTCATCTTGCTAGTTTATACCAAAACCAGAATTAGTTTCACCTAGATAAGGACTAATCACAATAAAACATTCAATGAAGAACATAAAAATATATAAATAAAGGAGAAGCAAAGTGTACACAATTGTTCTTCGACCTCCACGGCGGTTCCAAGATCTTGTCCTAGATTAAAAGTCCCACTTCCAAAGAGCAACAATTAAGAGACTATTTCCAATGGTGAAAAACTATCAAAAACTATTAAACACTATTGAAAAACTATTGGACACCCCTCTCAAAATTGCCTCATCAAGGGTTATATAGTAGTCACATGGAATTACCCTTTTCCCTTAACTTAACCTAAAAAGGAGACAGACTTCCGACAAAGTTAATAGGGGATCACGAAGTGATCCCAATCATGATGGGACCTCTATCACGTCGTGATCCTATTCGTAAACAATTGATTAGTCAACAATTGAACTTCCACTGCCAGTGGCCTCTCAGAAACTAACAAGGTTGCTAGGCTACCCATACTGACCGCTTTCCAACTCAAGGCATTTGTCACTATATTAGCCTTGCCCGGATGGTGTAAGAAAGAAATGTCATAGTCATTCAACATCTCAATCCACCTTCGCTGTCAGGAATTTAACTCCCTATGACTCACAATGTACTGAAGACTGTGATAGTCAGTAAAGATCTCACACTAGACCCTATATAGATAATATCTCTAAATCTTAAGCTCAAACACTACCGCCACCAACTCTAAGTCATGAGTGGGGTAGTTACGCTCAACTTCAACTGCCTCGAAGCATAAGTAATAACTTATCCCTGTTGCATCAGAACACAACCCAAACTAACATCGAAGGCATCACAATATACAAAAGACCTTAACCCTCCACAGGCAAGGTCAAACTGGCGTTGAAGTCAATAAGTCGTTGAGCTTCAAAAAGCTCAACTCATACTCATCCGAACACTGAAATGCAATATCCTTCCTTGTCAGTCTGGTCAAAGGTTTGCAATCCATGAGAATCCCTCGATAAAATATCAATAGTATCCAACCAAATCCATAAAACTATGAACCTCAAAAATAGAAGTCAATCTCGGCCAATCACGTACCACTTGAATCTTTGCTGGATCAACTTTAATCCCAGCTTTGGACACTACATGCCTAGAAAATGCAATAGAATCGAACCAAAACTCACACTTTGAGAACTTGGATAAAGCTTATGTTCTCTCAGTGTTTGGAGAATCAATATCAAGTGCTTTTCATGATCAGACTTACTCTGCGAATATACCAAGATGTCATCGATAAACACAATCACAAATGAGTTTAAGTAGGGCTTAAGAACCCTATGCATCAAATAAATAAAGGCTGCTGGATTATTGTTCAAACCAAAAGACATAACCAGAAACTCATAAAGACTATAACGGGTCCTAAAAGTTGTCTTAGGAATGTCTTTCATTCAGATCCGCAACTGTAACCTGACCTCAAATCTATTTTAGAGAACATTGCTGCACCCTGAAGCTGATCAAATAATTCAATAATTCTCGGCATAGGATATCTATTTTTATAGTTACTTTGTTCAACTATCGATAATCAATACACATCCTCATTGGGCTATCCTTTTTCTTCATAAATAGAACTGGTGCACCCCCGAGGTGACACACTGGAACAGAAAAAACCTTTATCTAGAAAATCCTAAAGCTGAAACTTTAGCTCCCTTAACTCAGTAGGAGCCATACGATAAGGAGCAATAGAAATGGGCTTAGTGCCCGACTCTAAGTCAATGGAAAAATCAATATCACG
>JBDJHY010135212.1:1945-13405 GCA_039654485.1 Withania somnifera
ACTATTAAGATCCCTAACTTTTATTAGGTGATATAAATAACCTTTAGAAATTAACTTCCTAGCTTTAAGATAGGAAATAGATGTACTTGCTGGCATTGTGACACTACCCTTCCATTCTAAGATTTTCTCACCCAAGAAGTTAAATCGAGCAATCTTAGCTCAATAGTAAACTATGATATAACATGAAACTAACAATTCCATGCCTATAATAACATCAAAGTCTACTATATCGAGTTTGAATAAATTTGATGTAGTAGTGTCTCGACCATGCACTATCACTATGTAATTATTATAGACTCGTTGAACTAAAACCAACTCTCAAACATATTATAGACTCGTTGAACTAAAACTAACTCTCAAACAGGAGTTGCTACAACAAACGGCTCATCTAATAATTATAGTTGCCCTTCAAACTTTTAGAAATGAATGGATTGACATATGATAGAGTAGACCACATATCTATCAATGCATAAACATCATGTGAAAAGACAGATAAGATACCTTTGATCAAATCAAGTGACGCCTCTGAGTCTTTTGGCTTGCTAATGCATACACATCTCTCGTAGCATGTAACAAAAGTATTATATGAGTACTATGGAATACAAATGGAGGCATGTATAGGTTTGATGACCATATGAGTAATTTGAGTTATGAAGATTATCTCAAATAGTCTAAACATATGGACAATAATCAACATTTATGAAAGGGTTATTATTTTGGATAATAGGGACATAAAATAGATCACCATTGAGTATATATAATTTAAAAATTATTAACCCTTGTAATGAAACATATGATGTAGGATCATACCTTACGCAGACGAGGCTTTAGCCTTACATACCTCAACTCCAAATCTCCTGAGCTTATGATGGAATTTACTTACAGAAGCTAACATGTAAAAATAAAGTTCTACAACTATTACTAATATCCCACAAATGCATCCTACTTCCTTTATCTTATTACAATTAGGCGAGTGACTTGCTCGTCAATTTTTTTAGACATATTTTTACTTCCCTTATCTTTTTACAAGTATGAGTTAGAAACATATTCAACATAATTATAATAGCTAATAACCATGTGGTTCCCTCAAAATAGTTTGCATAATTAAATAGGCAACATGCCTGCATAATAGTCAATACTCGGTGTATCGCCACACCCTCCGATTCCAAGGCCAAAATAGCTAGAAAAACCTAACCATGAGTTTTCAATCAATACAGCCAACCAAAAATTTAATACTACCCCAAAATAGTTCAATAAAATGGGAACAACTCTGACTCAAGGCTTCAAATAGCCATCCCATAATATGTCTAAACTATGTTTTCTCTTTTCATACATAATAATGTATAGAGGGGCATAAATTTACCTTGTATTCTTATATAATTTGAAACAATAAAGCACTACTTCACTACCAAACCTTTCCCTCCACAAAAACACCTTAAGATGACAAGAAAATAAGGCAAAACTACTACTATATTAAATGGGGCTTCTAAGGAGTTTCTTTCTACAAGGGTTGCCCAAACTCCCACAACGTCTAGAGTTGATATTCACCACAATAAACTTGTTTAAAATATGTCAAAAATGTATCCAAAACTTTCCTTCAATCCTTATAACATCCAGGAGAGTTGTGGAGTCTACAAATAAGACGAAAGACGTGTTTTATTTGGTGTTAAAAGAGAGAGAGATTTTTTATTTTGGTGTATGGTTCATCTAATGGAAAAATATAGAAAAGATTCTGAATATAGGATTATATATTTAATGATTTAATATTGGTATTGGTCCTTGTCAAATGTATCAGTCTACTTTTCTATTTAACAAGAAGTTTGGCCAACAAATTCAAAGTAGGTGATCCACCTACTTGATAATTTTAGATCATTTTCTTGGCCTTATTTTCTTAGAGAGGTGACACACCTAATTGTACTTATTTGTTAATGATTTATACACTTTTTTTTTAATATATTCTACATTTAAAAGTACATCAAGAAGGTAGGACATCAAGATAATTAACTCAATCGCGTAAAAAGTCCAAACATATAGGGTGCTTACACTAGTAGGTGATTTACTTTATCCCCACTTCACTTTTGCTTCTAATTCTCATTACCTCAAGATATATTATCTACATTGATATAGACGGGCACTTAAATTTCATCCCACATTTACCCATAATTTCCCATATCTCAATAACTTCGTCGACCTCAACTTAGTCATATATATGTTTTAAGGTATGGGGATATTGCATGGTATTACTTTATTCATTGTTACTTTAAGGTATGTGAAAATTTAACCTAACCCTAAATTTGATAGGATAATAACTAAATTGATTGGAAAAACATGAAAACATTAAGGGTTAGTGTTGTTGGTGAGGTAGTTGGTGGTGATTTTTATGAGGTTGTTGGTGTTGTTGTTTCTTTTAGTATTGGTGGTCATGGTGGTGATGATGATGTTGCTAATGATTACCATAATGTTTGTTATAGTTTTGAATTTAATAAATCAAGAGTTGACAATGGTGATGGTCACTATAATGTTGGTGGTGGTAGATTCTGTAGCTTTGATGTTCCTTTGAGTCTGCAAGCAACATATGTCTTTTACAGGTTGGGAAGCAATTAGTTGTTGATGACGACACATCTAAGGTGTCTTAACATGTTTGTCAATGTGAGGCTTCAGAAGAAATGCATGATCAATTAGTTAAGAGTGTTGTTGTATTGATTGAAGTTATCAAAAGTTTGACATATAAGAGAAGTGTCAATCCATCAAAGAGAATTTTAATGACCTATACTCCTTTAGAGATTATGAAGAAGAGAAGAGTAATTTTACAACAGTGTCAAATCTTAAATCTAGAAAAGATGCCACTCTATTTTCCTTATAATATTGGGCCACAGAGCAAAGAAAAAAGTGGACATTTGCATGTTCATAAATCACCACAAAAAGAAGGTTTAGATAATCCTCAAAGCCGATAAAGAAAAATAGTCATCTCCTCAATGGATGATTTTGAGCAAATAATTTCAAAATTATGACATGCATGAATTAATGGTTGATGGACTAGGTATATTTTTAACCTTCAATAATACTTGAATGTGTCTTATTATTTTATAATTTACCTGAACTTTATAGAACAAATGTGTAATACTTTTCAATAAAGTATACAACTATTGCAATCTTATCTATAACTATTGTAACTACAGCGACAGAAATCAACAAATTTCTAGTGCGTTGCAATAGATTACACACCATTAAAATAGATTTATAATCTGTTGAAACATACTAGTAACCTGCTAAAACTTCTCTGACACTACTATTGGTGCTCCAAGTTAAGTCAACAGATATGTAATTTGTTGTAATAGATATGTAATTTATTGTAACAGATTAAACATCTATTGCAACCTTATCTATAAGTATGTACTACTGTAACTTATGTCAAAAGGTTATACATATGTTGCAACAGATACATAATCTTTTGCAATGAATGTATAACATTTTGCAATAGATGTATAATCTGTTTCAACTTGTTCAACATTTAGATGTAAAAATCACTTACTGTAGATTTCATTTTTATTTGACTCTTGGATATTGATCGAGGAGAGAGTTATAAATATGTGTCATGTCCTGAGCACACCTCTTGGATGCAACAAGGAATGAGAAGCCACTAAGTGACTTCAAAGAACCCTTGAATCTGGCATATAACTATTCACTCATTCACTCAGTGGAAAGTAAGGTATAAAATAAAAAAATAATGATTTTTCACATGCGTCAACTAAATAAAGTATTGAATAAAATACTGAAACCTACTTCAAGTCTACTACATCTTCTTGTCTAAAGCCCACTACAAAGTTGAATAACTAGGCTGCTAGGATAGGTCCCTAGTTAGTCTTAGCAAAATCTACTAAAAGTCTCAAGCTCAAATAAAATAAATATCTAGAATAACTCCAAAGAAGCTAACCCTCAAATCATGAGAACTCACCAAAACCTACTCCATAGAAAGATCTTCAAATCTGGTCAATCAAGTACGTACGAATTGATAGACGCATCTTCATGGTAAAAACATGAAATATAGAGTATGCATTAGTACTTGGAATGTATTGATCATGCAGGAATATAAAATGAACATGTCATATCAATATGCTCTATCACAATATATACATCATGAACTAGGCTATGCAATGCATGCATAAGTTAAACTGACTCTAGTTATATAATACTATGTTGACATATGCTAAACTGAGTACTACTATGCTGGCACCATCAAAACTGAACACTACTATGCTTGTACAATCTATACTAATCACTAATATGCTAACATAAGCTGAACTGACTACTATTATGCCTACACAAGTAGGCGGTACACTGCTATGCTGATACAATTATGCTATACACAACTATACTAACACAATCAGGCTATACACTACTATGTTGAGACAATTAGGTTGTACACTACTATCCTAAAATAATTAGGTTGTACACTACTATACTGACACAATCATGCATGATAAAATATTAGTTTTAACAAGGTAAAAAACACTTAGTTAAGACTTTTTAAAAAATCTTCTTACTATAGACTAACAAATAAGTTACAACAAAAAGGTTCTATAGCTGGTTACTACGACACCTACTATGGATTCCAACAGATAACTTTATGTTGGAGGGGCTCCTTAAACATTTCTGGTATAAAAGGACACTCAACACACTCCTAGTGGATTCATTAAACTACTAAAAGGGCACTCATTGGGCCATATCACTCTTTTTTATGCTTGGCGACATAGGTTATGGGATAGGTGTTTTTATACCCAAATCCTCTCGGTTCTAGTACTACTCTCAAAATCAAAAAAAGCTTATAAAAATTCTTCTAACTAGTGGAACAAAGTATAATGAACCAACTGGCTGAAATATTAAAAAATAGCCTCATCGAGCGACACTCTAAATTAACCTCTCTGAGAAACACTCTGTGTTATAGACAATGATTCATTACTTCATATAAATATTCTTCTTCTCTCTTATCTTGTAGTCAACAATTAAAACATCTTTAAAAGACTTCTAACTCTCAATTAGACTTAAATATTTTTTAAAAGCCAAAACATTATTATGACAATTTTTGAAAATAGGCCTAAAACTTTGAAAAGCCAATTAAATTATGAAAAACACCGCACTTTCTGCAAATCACGATTTAATATGTCATGAAAAAAACCTATCCTATATTATCCTTTTACTACAACTCTACAATCATGACTCTACCACTTCAATTCTTGCAGTGATAGCCACCATGGATTTGACTTCAACTCAAAGGACATGCAACTTCACAATACAATATGTAAATTTCATGTAAAATACTTAATAAACATCAAAGAACATGTATGGAAGGGTAATCTAAAAATATAAGATAAATTACATAACCTTAATACTTTGTACTTTGAATTTCTCAACTTGAAAACTGAAGGCTTTAGACGTATGGGTGGAAGGAAAACCCGATGAAGTTCCAATTACCTTTTATGTAGCTTTCTTACACTAAAATTATGGTTGGAATAGAGTCCTTGAAGCTTTTCAAGAATAACCCTAGATTGAATGTTTGAGAGAAAATTTACGCTTAAATTCTTTCCTTCTTGTGAGTTGTGCGTGAGTGAGTAAGGAATAGAATTTTCTCTAAGTGGTTGAACTTATATATAGGACCTAGAGAGCTTAAAATGATGTAGTTTTGAGTATTATAAGTTATGAATTTACAAAAATCCCTTAGGAAAAACGTATAATAAAGTTGGAAGTTTTTACCATATGAAATACCCCTGCATTACGTAGGTAATTCTCTAGGAATAAGCCTTGCAACGATCCTATTTTTGATGCAAAAGAGTAAGATCTAGGAGTTGCATTACAAAACAAACCTTAGTAAAATCCCTATAAATTCTTACTTTGACCTTGAATTGACAGACTTAGATACCTTTATTGTGGTAGGTTATAGGTCATATAACTCCTTATAGATTAGGTGATATGATAGTTTCAAGTTGACGCATGCATGAAATGATATAAAAACTAGGCTGGTAGAAAAGTCTTGCACTTAACTTTGCTGTAGGAGTTTCTCATTACCTTTAATCATTCCAAACACTAATTCTAGACTTTAAAAATGAGTTTGTCACCTCGTAAAAAGTGAGAACTGATAAGGTGTTATGTTAACAACATACATAGAACGGTCCAAATTATAGCTCAAAACTACAGGGTGTTACAATTATCTCCTTCTTGAGATTATTCTTCCTCGAATGAAGCTTTAAGATGACATTAAGGGGATTTAACTACAAGGGTTGACTTACTGACTACAGAACTACTCATGAACAAGCTACTCACAGATTGAACTGACATACATGCTACTCTAACTAAATTGTACTTCCATGAACTCAACAAGTAGGGCACGAATACACTAAATTGGACACATACAATGCTACATGTATCTGAAATACACATATAGCTGAACGAAGAGGATATTACCTCAAACTGAGTTGGATGCTAATCATGTACATGACACTGACTAAGCTGAACAGATATGCACAAGATGTCTACTTACCAGGCTAGATAAAATGTGACTGGATGCATTTAGCATAAATGTGTATATTAAGACTCATGAGAGATAGGATAGAGTATTATAATGCATAAGAAATTTATCATAACTATAAAGGTCACACCAACAGGATGCATGAGTGTGAGGGACTAACATAAAACTACGAACAACTTCCTGAGTTGAACTGAATATAAACATACTACCTTTGGTATGTCCAAAGGTACGCTTATAATTTTAATTGTACAGTAATGAAAGACTTAGATAGCTATGAAGGAATGTATAAGTAGAGCATGAGATGTAAGGGAAAGACACTATCAAAGACATACTAAAGGCATGGGCTTATAAAGGACTTTCAGATAAGGACTACTACCATCATATGAACATCTTATTCATATGATTTAGGATCATACAACACGAAAGGAATAGCATTGTACATAAGCCTCATTTGAATATTAGTTATATGACATAAATATAAGCATAAAATTAAGGAATGAGAGAAAAGATTGCATGCCCTGGGGTTACCCCCTAGGTGCGGCATACTCCTTAGCCACTAAGTAGCCCTAAAAGAACCCTTGGCTCATGCATGAATCTATTTAATCCCACTCGGTGGAAACAATATCAATAAACTTCATAGAGTAATTTTCCTCTCACATTAGTCATGTATCGACCCTAAATCAGATTGTGATGGCATCTATATCCCAATTGTAAAAAAACCTAATCATCATCCTAGTGAGAAAAGCAACTAGCCAGTAGCCAAACCAACAAACTAGAAATAATAGAAAAAAAGAAGGAGAGAAGGAGAAAAATATGGAATCGAACAATAATATATGCATAAAACCCCCAATACCTGGTATCATGGTTGTAGATTGTCTATATAATAGAGTGAAAAAATAGATAATACCAAAAGTAAAAATAACTATATTGAACAAATAATAGGGATAAATCAGAATCAAAAGAATACTTGGCCACTCTAAACATCGAGTGCCACCATGCATCTGATAACAAGCTCTAACCAAGCCCGCACAACCATGTCTTCCATGATAACTCAAACTGGGATCTACACCATGTAAAAGATGTTGGAGTGTAGTATGAGTACCAAACATGGTTATCTAGTAGGAATCATAGGCCAGATCAGGTAAAAGAAAACATAAATAAGGTAAATAACGAGCACATAAACATGATAGATTAGTAACCGATATGTATAGTAAAAGAGGAAGTGAAAACGAGAACTAAAAGTAAGCATTATTAAGGTTCAAATAAATAATGTGCAAGTGATAACAAGTCTAAAAAACAAGAAAAAGGCCATGCAACATGAACCTTGAGCTCCATCACAACCACAATGAGTATGTAAGTATAGTGAAGCACGCAAGAAGTCACAACAGGTAAGGAAGTAACATTAGTAGTAAATAAGGTACGAAAACTAGTAAAGAACTCGGGAAGATAGGAAATAGCACCCTAAATGGCATCCCATACTACCAGTTGGACATTCTGTAAGGTAGCTAAGAAGACAAAATTGACCTGACACCCTATCAAGACGGTAGGCATAAAAAGTCATCCAAGAAACCCAATGTGATTCCCCTTTATACACTCAAATGGTAAAAACAAGAACAAAAGGATGCAATGCAAGGGGGTGCTGAGGAAGTAAACAAGTTCCACATTGCTACCTCCCAAGGATTTTCCTAAAACTGGAGGAACCTATGAGAGACATCTTCATATACCACTATTACCACTATATACCCCTCTTCTAGGCTTCGTGTTGTTCCCAACGCATAGTGACTCAGGCCGATAGGGACCATGGAGGGACCATACCTAATGCAATAATACCAAAGAGTCAAACACGGTGCACACGGCTTGAAGAGCATGCCTAAACCTAGGCTCTGTCCGTGTAAGATATCTCAATAAATACCTAGTACCGGCATAAAAAAATTTCCCAAGACACTGTAATAGTTCAAAAAATACAGTTAATAATGTGATAAAATAGCTCCATACTGTCCAACAATCATCGAAGGTATAGGATACTATAGAAAATGCAGTTCCGGGTTAGATATGCGGGTTTGAGTTATCTATTAGCAAAGTAGCTTCATACCACTTAGTGTTCATGGAAAGTATACATATAAGTAAGAAAACGCTTTCGGATATTAGTTTGGTGAAAACCCAAGTTATGTTAATAGTTAATACTTAGTGGGACCAAAATACGACTACATAAAGCCAAACCACAATGCATTCTCGTAATACACAAACACAATAACTAGATAGGCTAAAAGGTCACCAACTAGAATCGAGGGATAACTACTAAGCTAAAACTACAAAGTTATTCCCCTCTAAAAAAACTATGGCCTAGAATCTTGTGTAAAACCTGCAAAAGGGTTAGACAACTCAAGGGCTAAAAAAATCAGTAAATTCCTATTAAGATGAAGGAACAAGTGAAAATAATATAAACAAGAAGAACCAAGTAACCCCGAGCTAACCATTTATAATAAATATACAAAACTATTACCTAATCTAAAACAAATTAAATCGCAGCCTACCTAGGCACCGAAGAAGATTTAGAGAAGCGTGTCGCAAAGACGAGTAACCACAAAAAAGCTCAGAATTGCACAAAATTAGCAAAATAATAACTAAAACATAAAGACAAATGAATTGATACCCATATTTCCATATGAATAAACGGGTCAAATTCTGGGCTAAAAATTACCCCCTGGGACTCGTAACCCTGAATATAGAATTAAATTCACCGATGCATAGAGCCCGTCCCAAGGAAGGTGTGGTAAAACATTGGGTTCAATTTGATGAATGAGGAAGGAGAAATGATCACGCAAATTTTATGTAAATGAAAACTTTTACAAAGAAACCAAGAATGAGAAATAAAAGGAAATACCTGGTGAATATGATTAGAATCTGCTCACAATGTCTCCACGAAGCAACCAAGATCAACCCATAGTAATCTAGCTTCAATTTATGCATTAGAGCTCAAGGAAAAATATTTTGGAGGAGAAAACTAGGTGAAATGTATATTTGAAATAAAAGAGAGAAATATATATTGGGTTTCTAGACTTAACCGCTAATGTCATGACCTCCCGCAATAGAGAAGGGATGGACCGGTAGGAGGACTGTAAACACAAAGTGGACTAGTAGGTCCAGGTCACAAAAGACCCCTACGAATGCAAAAAACAAACTGCAAACACGAAGGTGGGTTTGAGCTACCTACACCTCGAGGGAAGGTGGTGCAGGAGGAATTGGCCCTACAATAGGCATAGGAAAAGATAGAGGAGCTAGGGCACCATATGTCTCTCCCTCAGCTAATGTCTGGGCCTCGTCAGTGGGCACCCCACCAAATATGGTGCACATGCAATTGCACATCCCTATCAAGGCCTCATCTAAAGTCATAAAAGGGTGTGGAGGTGGTATATCTAATAGTGAAAGATCTAGTCATGGAACTGTATCCTGGCCTTGACCATGGGATCTAGATCCACCCTGAACCCTAACATGATCTCTCTGTGGAGGATGATCACCTCTTCCAGGTGCATCGCACATGTGAACCATCTGTGAAGGCGTGAAGCCAAAGTAAATATCCAAGAAAAATATAGGAAAGCACGTATAAGAGGAGTTAAGGAGAGTTTTCTTTCCTAAAAGAACTCTGTAGCCTTGCAAAGATAGGATATAGACATCTACGTACCGATCCACGTGAATCTACTAGACATTTTGTAATGACCCTCATGGTCATTTATGATAAATACATATTTTCTTGCATCTTATAGTGTTTCAACAGTTTCCCCAAGTCATTTATAACTTGCTAGGACCGACAATTAGGATCCCTGGCGACTCGATTGAGAAATATCTCAAATTCCCCATTTTAGAGCCTAAATTAAGTTTTCGTTGACCAAAGTCAACTTTCCTTCAAGACGACCTTGGAATTAAATTCCGACAGTTCCATTAGCTTTGGAATGCCAAACAAAGTCAAGATTAACCTCAAGTTTGTGTTTTGGAGGTTTTGTTTGCAAGTTATGCGAATTTGTGGAAATTATTTAAGTTTTGGCCTAAAAGCAGAGTTTGGGTGGAAACTCTATGTTCGGAGTGTCGAATTGGAATTTTGATGCTTCCAAAAGGTCTGGAATGATGAATTTAGGCTAGGGGAGGTGTTGGTTTATTTTTCTTGCATGTCGTTGTGAATTTGAGGTGTTGGCGGAGGAATGCGCCTTTTGGTTTCTGGTGTATCTGGTTTTTCTAGATGTAAGTGACCTCCTATGCCATTTTCGTCAATTCCATTGAGTCCAAAATATGTTTTACACTCATAAAACATATATGGTTTGTCAAATATGGACTCTGTTTCCGTTCTGAAACTCAGTTGGAAAATCTGCAGAAAAATTGCAGATTGTTTTTGTTCTATACCGGCATTTTGCCGACTTCCATTCAGCACCCGGGGTGCCTATTCGGGGTGCCGACTGGTGGGCTTCCAGGCACCCCATCTTGGCACCTGACACTCCAGCCAGACCCCCCAGTACCCCGGTACCCAGTAACCCCCTAGTACCCCGATAACCCCCCCGGGAAGCCCTTTGAGGCGAAGACGTCTCCGTACTCGCCTCGACGTCCTCTCTTTTCTCCTGCTAGTCTCCTTATAAGGTATTTTTTGTCCGGGAGGAGACCCTCCTCCCTTATAGCCGACTTTCATGTTTAGTTTTATTTTCATCTTTTTCATAATTTTCAAATTTGGGCCGAAAGACCCTCTTGGGCCTTGACCCACCCAACAACACACTATTAAAGGGTGTAAAGCACCCTTTTTCCTCATTTCATCAAAAATACTTCTTCCAATCCGTTTTTAGAGTGGAGAATTCCTCTCTGAGAAGACTTTTAAGAATGATAAATTTCAGAATTGCTGTTCTTCGATTCTTAATCGTTTTTAAGTAAGTTTTCTTCCCTTTCTACCCTTACAT
>JBDJHY010135230.1:0-13404 GCA_039654485.1 Withania somnifera
GAAGAAAAAAAATTAGGCATTACGATTGTGCCTAAGGGTTACGATCACGAAGAAAAACACCAGCACCAATAGCAGATCAGAATCTGCAATTTTCCAGGTTCTCAAGAAGGGGCTTGGGAATCAAACATAACCCAATTTTGACAAACAAAATATACAAACAACATGGAAATGAGATTTTAGACTCAACGAATTGACAAAACTGAATTCCGAGGTTGTTTACTAAAAATGACCCTTCAAACCAAAAGGGCCTAAAGTAGTATTTCTCCATCAAATCCTCGAAATTACAACGACCAGTCCGGAAATTAAAACACCTCACCTAGCCTGAATTCATTTAAACACCTCACCTAGCCTGAATTAAACTATCATGTATTCATCATAAATGACTATGATGGTCATTACAGGTCCAGATCATCGTGCATGTATATATGGGACATGATCCAATGTTTGGAGTATGGACACGGTCCAAATTGAAGGAATTCATACCTTTTCCCTCTTCCCTTCTTATTCATTTTGTTGTTATATATAATCTCTCGTTTCTATTCATCATACTTTGTATGGAATCTAGTGCGGGCCTAGGAATTGAAATAACTCTAATTTTTCTGTATATAAATAAATCTCTCGACTTCATACATCTGTTATCTCTTATTTTTATAAAGTTCTTATCACTTAAGAAAATAATTACGTTAATAAACGATAAATATTCAATTTCCACTTCAAAGATCGATTATCTAGAAATTAAATTCATATAAGGAAATCTTCTTCAAAATGGAAGATGATTTTGTAAAAATCACCCGTATCTCTCAAAAATTCTTTTGTATCTTTCTCTTTTAGATATATACTTCAAGAATTTTAAAGATATATAGAAAGATTGATTCTAATGATATGTTTTAACATATTATTTAATAAATCATATAAAGCATAAGACAATTCGGGTTTCCATTGGGTGGATTAACACCGTTCATCGGGACATTATGGAGTTGTTACCTAGATTTCTTTAATGTTATTTTTTTTAATATTTCTAGAATTTAAAGCTATTAAATAAATGCTTTCTTCATTCCTTTAAAAAAATTAATTGACGACTCTGTGCAGTTTCTCAAATCATTTTAGAAACTTTTATGTATTTTGATAACATTTTATTTATCCATCATTTACTTTATAACAAATAACCTATCTTCCACATCACCAAGGTTACCTCGGACAAAGATAAGGTCACCGTCTTTGCATAATAATCAAGGATCGACGGGTGAGGGTATAACTAGTCCATGCCTAGAATCACATCATAATCCAACATACCTAACTCAATTAGGTCAACTTGAGTGCTACACCCATGAACAATCACCATACAGGATCTATATACCCTATTCACCATGAGGACCTCGCTTATAAGGGTAGGTATTCTCAAAGGCATATATAATGGATCCCTAGACCTATGCAATTGACAAGAAAAATAGATAGATACAAATGACAACATAGATGTAATTTTAAATAAAGCTACAGATGAATTCCCACAAACAAGGAAAGTACCGATCAAAACACTGTCAACTGCATCACACTCAGCTCTGTCTAGAATAGAATAAAGCTCACATTATCCCCAACCCTATTGTTCACCTCGTATAACATCATTTTACCTTTTTGGACTCCTCTCATGCCTTTTCGAGTTGCCGTCTGATCACCTCTAATTAGTGTCACTGTGTATAAATACTGAGCTGGTAAAGCAACTTTCTGTACAACCCTATATTGAAGAAAATCTTTGAAAAGATGACCAATCTCACCACAATAAAATATTGACCCATTCAAACAACCCTAGTCCTCTTGGGAATATTTCAACAAATGTGACCATGCTCACTTAGCTGAAAACATCATCTTAGTGCTTCACACTATTGCAAGAACCCACAGAATAACCATGAGAACTGGGCCCTAGTTGGATGTCTACCCTGTCCTATATATGAAGTTTGAAGTGCACATGGTACTGTCGGTTAGACTGTCCCAGGTGATAACTTTAATAAAAGCCCCTACCACCGCTATAATCCCTAACCATTTTCTAGTAACCCAAAAAGATGCTTGCTAGCATTGTCTCTTGTTGCTACCCCCTTGTGCCCTATAATCCACATGCTCCATCCTATGGGCTTAATCATCAACTTTAAGAAAAGTCTTCTTTAGTAATAGTATCCACTCCACAACCTTGTGAATTTCACGTATCAATTCATAAGTAAAGTAACAAATCCTCTCATCCTTAGTAGCCAATAACTCCTCATTATGTCTGGACAACTCAATATATCAGGTCTAATACATAGTGACGGCCATGGAACGACACTATAAGTCGGGAAACTAAGACCCTATTAACTCTCGCGCACTCCTAGGAATGCACTTATCTATAAACTCCTCTCTAAACTAACCTATGTCAACGGGGGCGAACCGGGTGGCATAATATCATTGTGCCTTCCAACCACAAACTGGAAGGACCCTTAGGCAGATAGGTCATGAAATCAACCACATGTATCTAACATCTCCAAAGTCCTTAACCTCTCCTCATAATTTGTGATGAATGTTTTATGGAGATTCCCTTCCCTTGTTAAGCAAAATATTTTTTTTAGTAGAAAAGGCTAGTGGTCAAATAATCTCAAAACATTAGAAAATTTAGAAATATTTTTTTTGAAAATAACAAAGTCGCCACTTATTTTTTAAAAAGAAATAAAGAATTTTTTTTATCAAAATCCATGAATTCGGAAAACAGGAACAAATTCACAGCTTAAGAGATTTGGGTAAGTTCCATAGTATTCCGAGAAAGTGTTTTAAGGAACCTTAGAAATATTCCTAAAGGGGTTATTCCTTGAGGTTTGAAAAATTATCTATGTTATTTTTTAAGTTTTAATGAACTCATGCCAAATCCTTTGTTCGAAACATTATCCATTTGAGATAAATTTTCTTTTGTCGAATTTTTTTTTTATAAGCTTAGTAAAAATATGTATCACGTAATAGAAGGTTTTCTGAGAATCATATATAAGAAGTATTTAAAATGCATTATGTGACTATATTGTTGATTTTATCTTATTATTTGCCTAAATCTCTTTTATTTATGATATTTGAAAATAAGATAAGAGAGAATTGGAAAACATGACAAATTTGTTATTACTTGTGTAAATATCAAGGGGTTTGTGTCTCGTACACTTGGTTTACACCTGGATCTATGAAACTATATAATAACAACACAATAATCTAAATACGGCGGAAGAGAAAGAAGAAAAAAATTATTTCTTAGGTCATCCATGCCCAATACTTGCAAAGCTTTTGGGGTGCAAGAATGAAACGAAAACTGGAAAATAGACCTAAAAAATGAGTACAAGCACAGATCTTTTAAGAAATTCTCAAACGTACTGAGGCTCACTCTGATATTACCTTTACCTAGCACTCCCAACCTTACTTAAAGGTGCTCTTTATAACTATACTAATCTACTGTTTATAACACACATCTTACTTGTAAACCTAAGACTTGATCACTTCTATTTTCTTTTACAAAATTAAACTTATTTAGGTTAAATGGACACTCAAGCACGAAAGAAACTCAAAACTTATTCTTGACCACGTTGTTAAGAAGATTTCCCTAAAACACTTATAGGAACTATCTCTCATGGGTAAAATTGAAGAAGGTATATATAAGGAAAAAAACTTTTCCCCAAGATTATCAAGAAAAAGGGTTGAAAACATCAAAATCAAATATCAACTCTAAATTCATGTTTATAAAAGATCTTAGACCTTGAGGGGCTTTACATTTTGAGAAAATTAATTAAGGACACAAAAAATGATCAAGAGCCAATCATTGGCTCACCTGAAAGCATAAATTGTACCAGAGAAAGAGAAAATTTACAAAACGTCACCATAGAGAAACATGGTTTTCCTATGGCAAGGATGATGGTACAAACATATTATGATGCGTTGCTATCCTTAGCTCTACGAAGGCAAATGATGATAAACCAAGAAAACAACCTAGAAGAATCTAGTAATTTTAAGGAAAAAATGGGAAAAAGGAAAATTGATACTAAGGTTCACGTTGGGGGCAAAAGAGAAAAGGGAATGAACTTGGGAATTGGGGTTTTGTGGGAAATTCTAGGGTAATATAGGGGTATTAGGTCGGTTCAGGGTGCCTTTGGGATGAAAATAAAAGAAAGAGTTGGTCTGAATCGGAAGTAAAGGAAGAAAAAGGAATTGGGATCTTACATATATATATATATATATATATATATATATACTATACATATTTGAATGAAAAAAGGATGAAATAAATAAATAAAATACTAATAGTCTGTTAATAGATCAAGATTAATTTTCTTATATCAAATTTAAAAATTTAAATAAAAAAATTCTAAAAGTCTTTTTCAATTGATATACGTACAAAATTTGTATATCATGTACAATTATGAATTTTTAACACCATGTTATGTGACATTCACATTGATAGCTATATATGCTTTTCTCAACATATTAATACTTCTAAAATTATACCCTCGTATGCATATATTCATATCTATACATGTACTACACAGATGTTTACATTCCGTATATAGTTTCAAAAGCATCCCTTTAAGAACCTATAACTTGTGAAATAGTATTTAACAAAAATAAAGGAAATTTGATCTCAACATTTGGGAAATAATTTTATTAGAAATAACTCAGATTGAAACCATCACAAGCTGATTAATTATTAATCGGTGGAGGGTAAAAATTAAGTGTCAAAAACTTTCCTTAGTTTATCCCTGGTCAGGGAAGGAAACTTGGGTAAAGCAGACTTGAAAAACATAATTATATTTGTACTCTTAATTCATTTCTTATACAAATAGGAAAAGGTTTAGGGATTATTTCCTAGCCTTAGCATTAAGCTTCCTACATATCTTGTTCTCAACGAGATGTCAGGCTAGATGTAGTTCATTGTTCTATATTTTAGCATAATTTAAGAAAATTTCTCTTTGCTACTCTTGCTACGAACTTCATGAAACCATGAGTTGAGTAATAGATTAGGCTAAGGAATTTCTGAGTGCATCCTACTTTTCCGCATGGAGCTCATCCTGTATATCTTGGACATGGAATCAGGCTGCCTATAGTTCTACTTGATCGGTAAAAAAAATTATTGTTTATGGATATGATGCCCTTTGGCTGTTGATAATGATAACACTTTATAGAGAAGTGAAACTCATAATTCTTTTTTCATTTATATGGTGCACCATACACCGATAATTAGAGCTTACCAGGAGTAAATCCTTTACTTGGTTATGTCATAATTAGAATGACCTTTCCTTTCATCTAATGGGAATGAAGAATTTGCTTAGGCGAATTGAGAAACAAAAAGAGGAACTCCACATCCTTTTGAAAAGAAATTGGATGATAAAACACTCAGATCTAAACTTCCATCTTGTGAAGAGTTTTACATTCCTATTCAGGGATGGCTTGATTCTGCTAAGAAAGGTTCCATATTTTGATGTGTCCTTAGTCAAACCTGTATCTGTGATAATTATTTTTTTTTTGCTTGTTCAAGATTTTCATCCTTTTTTATGCTCTCGGAAACACTGGTGGATAATCTGTTAGTAATAAGATTTTTTACTAGAGATAATGAACGTTTTATACCTTTGCCTATGTTTGCTTGCAATGTTTATCTTTTTCCCATATATCGTTATTGTATCTCATGTAGGGTCTTCTAGGTACAAACATACAAATTTCCTTCTATAATTTTAATATATAGTGCTCTCTAGTCTCCAGTAACTTGTCGTGGGTTTGTGCATATAATGCATGCTAGTCTCCAACGACATGCTGCGACTTTTTGCAAATAATGCACACTAGTCTCCACCGACTTGCTATGGCTTTATGCAAATAATGCTCACTAATCTCTACTGACTTGTTGTGACTTTATAGAAGTAATGTGCACTAGTCTCCACTGACTTGCTGAGACTTTATGCAATAATGTGCACTAGTCTCCACTGACTTGTTGTGACATTATGCAAATAATGTGCACTAGTCTCCACAGACTTTCTGTAACTTTATTAAAATAATGTGCACTAGTATCCACCAACCTGCTACGACTTTAGGAAAATAATACAAACTAGTCTCCACCAACATGCGTTGACTCACACTAGTCTTCACCGACTTGCTTCCACTTTATGTAATTAATCTGCACTAGTCTTCATCGACATGACGTAATTTTATTCAAATTATATGCACTAGTATCCACCGCCTTGCTGCAACTTTATACAATTAATGTGCACTAGTTTACACCGACTTGTTGCAGCTTTATGAAAATAATGCTCACTAGTCTCCACCAACTTGTCGCGGCTTTATGAAAATAATGTGCACTAGTCTCCACCTACTTGTTGTGACTTTATGAAAATAATTCACATTAGTCTCCACCAACTTGTTACGATATTATGCAAATAATGCACACTAGTCTTCATCGACTTGTTGTGACTTTATATAGCTGCGATAAAGACAAAATATAACATTCCTTTTATTCTGTTGGTTCTTATCATCCCTGATAGGCTTTAGAGCTTTATGAACTACTTTTGTTCCTTATTGTCCATGTCAATTCCTTCAATGATGTATAAACCAAAATCCATAAAAAGTTTAGTTTTTGCAAAGTTAGTCTGCACTGGTTCTGCCACTCCTTGCTTAACCCTTGGATTGCTTTTTTTTTTTTCCAGTCCCCTACCATTTGCATGACTGTAAAGTACATCATGGTAGGGGACTAGAAAAGACAGGATGATAGACTTTCTTTGTTACCACCTTGTACCAAGATCCTTCTACCCACTTGATGAAATAATCAATGGCCACGAGCATGAAGCGGTGTCGTTTGGATGATGGAGGTTCTATGGGCCCCACGACATCCATTCCTAAAGCTACAAATAGCCATGGTGATTTTTTTTTTTTTTTGTAATTCATGGAGTGGTGGTCGAATCAAACCTCCGTACACAAATAATTAGTGTAATATTTTTACAAATTGATAGTAATCACTATCCATTGTCATCAGCAAGTATCATTTTTTCAGGAACTTTTTAGCGAACAGTTTATTGTTCATGTGTGGCTTGCAATCTACAATATGAACTTATGGAATTAGATTTGTTGCTTGTATTGCATCTATGCATATGAAACCCTAAATTGCAGGTTCTTTTGTAAAAGGTCCCTCCACATAGGAAGAAATTAGTTTCTATGTATCGGAAAAATTTCTTCTGATTACCCTTAGTGTCTTTGAGATACTCTCGCTTCTCCAAATAATATTTTATATCATAATACCATGGCTTACCTGCTGGTTCTTTTCTCGACATGGGAATAGTATGTCGGGTGCACTTTTAGCATTATTTCTAATGGATTAGTGTATCATTGGTATGGATGTTGAATCATGGCATTGATTTTGTATAGTGTATCGGTGAGATCATTCTTTGTTCTAGGAGTATGCTTGAACTCTACTTTGCAGAACTGTTTACAAAGCCTTTGTACTATTTCAAATTATCGATGATCTTTGCATTTTATCCATTCCCCTTGTACTTGATGAATAAGTAGGTATGAATCACCCATTACCTATAACATTGCACATCTATGTTTGTGGCCAGTCGTAGGCCTAGAATGCATGCCTCATATTTTGCTATATTATTGGTGCAAGGAAAATAAATTTTGGTCGTTACTGGGTAATGATTACCATTTATGACTCAAAATTAGATCCTACCGCAAATCCTTTAATATTTACGGCTCTATCAAAATACAATCCCCAACTTGTGTAATTTTTAAATATGTGTTCGCCAGCAAACCATACCTCTTTATCTAGAAACCTTGTATTGAGTGAACTGACTGTCTCATCAACTGGATTTTTCGTAAGGTGTTAAATGATGGTTAATCATATAGTGGCCTTTTGAGTCACACATACGATGTCAAACTCCCTTAATAACAACTTTCATTTTACTTCCTTCTTATGGACATTGCTTTTTTAAGGATGTACTTCAATGGGTCCATTTTTTAGATGAGGTAAGTGGTGTAGAAGGAAAAATAATTTTTTTGATTCTGTGAAATTCATATTAGATAGCTACAACTCTTATCCAAAACAGTGTAACGTATCTCATGCTCTGTGAAATTCTTACTCAAATAATAGACACACTCTTTCTTATCTATTTCATCTTTTTGAGTAAGGACACATCAAAAGGAGTTGTCAGACACATATAAGTGTAGTAGCAGTCGGTTTCCATCTTGTTATAGAACAAGATGGGGGGGGGGATTGGAAATATAATTTTTGATGGTATAAAAGGCCTTTTGAAGTTCCTCCATCAGTCTAGTCAGCGCGTATTTTTTAACAAGTTGAAAATAGGCTCATAAACAAGCATAAACTAAGATATAGAATTATTGATATAGTTCAACCTTCCAAAAATACTCATAATTTTTAACTTTATTTTTGGTGGTAGAAAATCCTGGATTACCTTAATCTTCGACATGTCGAGCTCAACACCTATTTTTATGATTATGAAATCTAATAGCTTACCTATAGGTACTTTGAAATCACATTTGGCGGGGTTTAACTTTAAATTTTATTTCCTCATACTATCAAACAACTTTAATAAATGAACCACATTATATAAACTTTCTTGAGACTTGATTATGAAGTCATTAATAGACACTTTGATCTCTTTATGAATCATTTCATGAAATACAATTTTCGTAGTGCTCATGTAAGTGGAACCGACATTATTGCTTCCGAAATTCATAACCCTATAGTGATATACTACCTAAGGTGTAATGAAGGATGCTTTCCCCATATTCTCTATTAATCCAGATTTGATGATATCTAGAAAAAATTTTGACAAACGACTGTATTTCATGTTTGGTACAATTATAAATTTGGATATATATGTTTGGTTGTGGGAAATTATCCTTGGAATTGTCCCTATTCAGATTTTTATAGTCTACACAGATTTAGATCGTCCGTTTTTCTTTAGGACTAGGAAAGTATTGGCTAACCAAGGAAGGTATTTTGTGACCTCTACAACTTTGTCTTGAATATGTTTTATGACCTCTTACTTGATTTTGAGGCTTAAATTAAGCATAATTTTTTTGGCTTTCTGCTTTACTAGACTATATTTAGAATCGGTTGATAACTTGTTAGAGACATATCGATTCTCAATCCTGGCATGTCATCACTAGACCAAGTGAACACATTAAAGTATTACTGAAAGTGGTGTGTGAACTCCTTATTTTTCTTGTCATTCATGTGCACACTTATTCTAGTCTCTGTATGCTCTTCAACACCCCCCAGGTTGACAGTTTGAGTTTCTTCTAGGTTTGGCTTTTCCTGATTCTCAAAGTGTTCCAAATATTCAGCTAGTTGCTCAGGGAATGCAATTTCTTTTTCGTATTTCTCAAAATGATAATCTTTGATTTGAGTTTGTTCATGAGGTAATTGGCATGAAATGACAATAGCATATTTTAAAATCTTTTTACTGAAATCACAACACAATATTAGACACAAATAAACAAAGAGAAGATGATCTAAAGGAACTTCATAAAATAGGAAGGTTTTTCATAAAAATTTAAAAAAATAAAACTGTGGCTCAGGATTTATACCAATGTATATCCGTGCCTTTTAAAATTTAAATCTAAAAATGAGGAAATTTAGTAAATGCAAAAGGTGAGTTCGGCTTCCTCGAGATTTTCACAGGGCTTTCAGTAAACTTTGAAAACTCATATACACTAATCCTCTAAAGCTCCAAAAAGGAATAGGCCTTCTAGTTTTAGAACTGTTCCCCAGGCTCTACATGATAAGTACCATTTGTGACAGGAATGTCTTCCAGTATGACATCATATTCTTCCAAAAATGATGTAATTCCATCCTCCATATCCTCAGGTATAGCTAAAATGTAGACATGAAATGATCGGTATAGAAGAGGAACAGGCTTCAGTAGGCTCCGGTATTTCTTCTTCTTGTTGAAATCTTTATCATCTTTCATTATTGGATTCTATTCAAGAACATACATGAATAATTGTTCCGGAATATAAATAGGCTCGATAATCCTGTTCATATATGTCCTAATATTTATTCCTTGTTTAAAACCACTTTTAATGATGACAAATGTCATTATCTTATACACAAAAGGCTGAGAATTTGAGGGACCACTTTTTCACCGATGGCATGCACTATCTCAGTAGTATAAAATTTAGTACACTTTGAAGAATCACATATCACAGGTGTTGGACAAAGATTGGTTCGCTAGAATCGTCCTATTATGTTTTGATTGATGAACAAACCATTATGTCAAATATTCGATGTTAATGGAACTCCTACAAATTAAAGGATATGTTCGTGGATATACTCGTATGTCAAAGAAATATTTTGGAGCTTAATCGACTCATTTTGAGGCATTTCGAGTGCTCAAAATATAGAAACTGTAAAGAAACAGTAGAGGGTTTGTCGACTAATTTGATAAACTAGTCGACTAATCTAGGAGTTTAGTCGACCAATTTGAGTTCCAGTAGTGTACTGGAAAATGATTTAGTCAACCAAAATGTCAAAGAAGTCGACCAAAAAGTGCAAATCAAGTTTGGCTACTGGAAAGTAAATTATTCGACCAAAATGCAATATTAGTTGACTAATTACAGGTGTTAGTCAACCAAAATGTGATTTTAATCTACCAATCTGGGTGTCAGAAGCATTTATAACTTCATTTAATGAGCCATAATGGCTAGTTTTACTTCACCAGCTTGGGCACCTATAAATACACCTCAAGAGTGATTGAACACAAGAGAAAAACATACTACAACATTATTCATCATTCCAATCTCAAAATCAAGTGTTCATCACCAAAAATACAGATTACAAAGTTCTTGAGCTATTTCTTGTATCCTAAATCTTTGTACAATTATTCTATCTTGTTTTTGTTGTTGTAATAGTGTTCTCACAGAGCTTGAAAGTGAATAGAGTTCTCACTTAGCTAGGAACGTGATTGTGGGGGGTCGAGAGACAATAGAGAGATTGTTTCTAACTCATTATAAAGGGTAGTCCTTGAGCCAAAAGTCAAGAAATTGTTGTTGTTGTTGTGATAGTGAAAAAGCCTAAGTTGTTGAACTTAGGTATTGGAGGTAGGCATGGCCGAACCACTATAAATCCTTTGTTTTCTTTATTGCCTTTTTCATTTCATTCTTCCATTCCGCAAAAATTTTCAAAATACAACACCCATTATTCAACCCCCCTTCTAGTGTGTGTAATCCGCTCCAATAGTGGTTACCTCTTTGAATTCTTCACCACTATATGAGTCTGACCAACTGATGGGAAATGACGAAGAGGTCTCGAAAATGGGAGAATATGATGGTGCACTCTGAAATCTCAACTCTCAATCGACTCTTTCCCTGACCTTGGGGTGGTTGGACTCGGCATGGGTTTTCCTTGGTCGGGTTTGGTTTCTGGATAACAATGCCCTTTGACTTAGGTTTGGTGGATATCAACTTCGTTGGTTCTATGGTCCTGCAAAAAAGTGAATCAAAATGTAGAAAAAGTTAGAATTCGATAAAAAGCTTGTGTAGTGAGTGCCACCGTCTAGGAGGTGTTCCGCTATCCATGTCAGGGGTGAGGAACATATGAAACCAAAGTTTTTGTGAAAGACGGCAGTCTTCCATCTCAAACGGAGGTTCACTGATCGAGACAGCGGTACTTCCACTATGGAATACGAAGAGTCAACTTCAATTTTTCAACATACCCATCCCTATACTTATTTTTCAAAGCAATTTATATCAACCCCTCAATACCAACACATGATAACAACCAATGCATAGAATTTGGGGCAAGGGGATGAGGTAAAAACTATAAAACCAAAAGAACATTTCGCATCAACTCATGATACAACACATTGTATTTCATCATAGGGAGCCAACTACCCCCAACAAAATATCCTCAATTCAACATATAAATTAGGAACATCATTACCCTAGGATAGCATAAAGTCAAGTTATAACTCATATTCCTATTTTGATGAATGAATTATATTGAAATAACGATAACAATCTAACCTTTAGTGAACAATACTCAGAGAAATAAATGAAGATGGATGACAATGTTGACTCTTGAGGAAGAGAAAAAAGAAAATTTTTGTGGAAGATTGAGTGTTGTGAATGGGTGAAAGTGGAGGGGTGTTTTGTTTAAATAGAAACTGAATTCATAACCATTGGAAGAATATAAAATGGCCTGACACAGAGGTATAAGTGACCGCGGTGTCCGACCGCCATTTGAGGTAGTGCGCCTAGGACTTTAAAGGTTGGACCATCATTTAGGATGGCGGTACCATCTTTGGTAGAACATAAGAGCATGCTATTTCTTCCACCACAGAGTAAGTCGGCGGTCCATTGTCTAAGATGGCAGTGGCCGCCATATCAGACAGTTCCCCAAAGTCATTCATTTACACCTATAATTTCCCATACATGCATACACTCAACACACATTATGAAAAAAATACAAAAAATAAGACTTGGGTTGTCTCCCAAGAAACACCATATTTAACGCCATGGCACGATGTGGTTTTCAACTCATTAAGGTCCAAGCAAGTACATAACATCAATCTTCTACTTAATAGGCTCCCCCAAAAGATAGTGTTTGATCCTTTGTCCATTCACCAAAAATTTTAACCCATCATTTCCCCCTAGATTAACTACTTCATTTGGGAAAGCTTACAATACCTTGAACGACCCCGACCACCGTGATTTTAGTTTTCCTTGGAATAGCTTCGGCCTTGAATTGTAAAACAACACATCTCCTAGGAGAAACTCTTTTTCAATATTTTGGAATTATGCCAATTTTTCATCCTTTCCTTGTAGATCACCAAGCTTTCAAATGCACTTAGTCTAAACTCATCTATAACATTCAAGTGGAGCAAAAGGTTCTCGACAGCCATTTTCCAGTCAAGGTTGAGCTTTCTCAAAGAACAATAAGCATGATTCCATAATTCAATGGGAAGGTGTCAAGCTTTTCCATATACTATTTGAAAAAGAGATATTTCAATTGGGGTTTTATTTGTGGTCCAATACGCCCAAAGGGTGTTATCTAGATTATTCAACCAATCTGCTCAGTTGGCATTGATAGTCTTCTCAAGAATGTTCTTTACTTCTCGGTTTGTGTAATGACCCTCATGGTAATTTTTGATAAATACACAATGTTTTGCATTCTAGAGCATTTCAGTAGGTTCCCCAAGTCATTTATGACTTGCTGGGACCGTTAGTTTGGATCCCTGGCGGCTTGATTGAGAAATATTTGAATTTGCCTATTTTAGGCTTAAAACTAAGTATTCATTGATCAAAGTCAATTGTCCTCCAAGAAGAGCTTGGAATTAAATTTAGACAGTTCCTTTAGCTCCGAAGCACCAAACAAAGTCAAGATTGACCTTAATATTTTGGAGTTTT
>JBDJHY010135241.1:0-13403 GCA_039654485.1 Withania somnifera
GACAGATGGATATTGTATTTTGTCACTTTTGTTATTCTGTATATTAGTGGTCCTTATGACATTGACATTGGGTTTTGTGAACTTGTATTACATCTTATTATTTTTCGTACATACTGTAGTAGTCCTCCGCTTCGGCTACGGACTATGGGGTTGGGTTCTCCTACTAGGTGGATAGTAGGTGATATCATGACTCGAGAAAATTGGGTCATGACAATCAGGGTCAGCCCCACTGGCTTGGGGAAATTCAGAGAAGCCTTCGTGGCCTAGTATTTTCCTAGGCTCACCTGTATGGCATTGGGAACTCATTTTGAGGGTTTGAATTAGGGCTTTATGACTATTTTTAGAATAAAGCCTATTTTATTAATATGATTGTCACTGGTACGTTGTCTGTTCTTTTGTACTCCACCTTGACCTTATATTATACGAGATCGACCCTGTCCTATATATTTGTTTACTTTTGTTCATGGTTGGTGCTTCTAGTGAGAAGTTACTTGTACCCTTGAGCGTATCCACCAGGTAGGCACATTCTTAGTGGCAGATTGGGTATATAAGGCACATTTTGTGACTATTCAGGGTAATGAAACTCGACTAATTAGATTTAGTTGAATATGTTAGACTTTGACATGATCCTAGCAATGGACTGGTTATTCCCCTATCATGTCTTCCTATATAGTTATGCCAAGACCATGAACTTGTTTGTGCCTGGTGTACCCTCTTTATTATGGTGTGGTCCCACTAGACATTTTGTAGTTTGGGTTGTTTCTTATTGTCAGGCCCATAGACTTGTGGCCTAAGGTTTCTATGCTTATTTATCCCATATTATAGATGCTAGTCTTGGGTCCCCTTCCCCTGTCTGTTAGCGAGTCTATTTATGTTTTTCCTGCTGATTTCCCTATCCTCCCACCCGAGAATGATATAGACTTTACTATCGATGTTGATCTAGGCACTAGATCCATTTCTATTCCTCCTTACCATTTGGCACCGTTCGAGCTTCAATATTTGAGTGTTTAGTTTCAGGACCTTCTTGATAGAGGTTTTATCCGTCTCAGTAGGTCTTTGTGGGGCGTTCTGGTGATGTTTGTGAAGAAGAAGGACGATTCTCTACAGATGTGTATTAACTATTGGCAGCTGAATAAGGTAACTGTTAAAAATATCCCCTGCTTTATATTGACAATTTTTTTTATCTGCTTCATGGAGCCACAGAGTTCTCTAAGATTGATTTGAGATCTGGCTACCATCTATTGAGTATTCGGGCTGACAATATCCCAAAGACAGCTTTACAGACAATGTATGGCCATTATGAGTTCTTGGTGATGTTGTTTGGGTTTACTGATGCTCTTGCAGCCTTTATGGACTTGATGACTCATGTGTCTAGGCCTTATTTGGACTCCATTGTGATCATTTTTATCAATGATATATTAGTTTATTAATGCAGTCGAGCAGAGCACTAGGAGCAAATAGGGTTGTATTGCATACTTTAAGGACTGAGTGACTCTACACCAAGTTCTCAAAGTGTGAGATTTTAGCTAGACTCTGTTCCATTTCTAAGGGTACCTTGTTTGATACTCATGCTACACTTTTGTACAATTTTCATGGTGCAGATTCAGTAGGGGCTACCGGAAATGTCAAGGTTGTGTGAAGTAAACATAGCTGATTTCGGAGACTACGGTGAGCTTTGTTTTCTGAGCTGATCGTGGCTTCCTTGATTCTCATCCTGCTTTATTTTGTCCTCAGTGGGCCTTGTCTAGTATTTCTTTTTTTAGAGTTACTTCTTATATATTTATGTTTTGGATACTTTGTTTAGTATCTCCATATGCCATTGACACTAGGTTTTTTATTTGGGTTGTATATATATCTCTTTCCTCCTTCCGCTATTATATACTATTGGTTATGTTATTGCTTTCTTTGTTGATCATGAGTGTTTATTGCTCGTTACGAGCAGCTCCGGGCTCTATAGATTGGCTTATCTACTAGAGGGTTGTAGACGCCATCATGACCAGAGATTTGGGTAGTGACAAGATCATCCTAAGGCCACCAGATAAAATCTAGGGGATAACTGCTAAGCTCTAATCACTAGTTTAATCCTCTCCCATCCCAAACTACAGTCTAGAGCGTCGAGTGATCATAAAAAGGTGCTTACATTTCCCAAAGGACACCAAAACTTGGGCCACGGTCCATATCCACATCAGGGATAAATACGAGGCTATCATATCAATATATAACTCGCTCATGGAACTTAAAAGGTCTAGGGTAACAACAAATGATCAAGAAATAGTCAGGAAAGACAATAACAATATCCAACAAAAGACGAGGGTTAGATAAATAACAACTCTTAGAGAGAATGCTACCCGATAGATGTTATCTAGGTCCAAGGCCAAAAACATAAGGCTATAGATAATTCACAAGATCTCAAACTATAATACAAGAAAATTAAGGTAGAACAAGGAGCATGGGACATATTCTAGTCATAATAAGGCTCGTAAGTTGTCTTGCAAGGCCATAAATGGACGTTTACAGAGCTTAGGAATCAAAGAGAAAATAACAAGATGAATAACGAGGACAAGGGGTACCAAACCTAATACCCAATCCCACATGTCATCCAGTCTCAACCCAAGTACCACATATGTCCTCGATCTAGGAGGAAGGAAGCCATAACCTACCTAAAGGCTGATGACGACATTCATACAAGGAGCTTCAAGCCCTAACTTCACTAATAGTCATGAAAGAGTCTGAAACCATCAAATTTACAATGTAATTGTTCAAACATGAATACTAATATCCATATTTCTATATAAAATCTCGGGTTGAATTTTGGGCTAAAAATTGACCCTTGGGCCCCGCAACCCTAGAAATAGAAATAAAATATGCCATCACTTAGAGCTCAAATTGATAAATAAATAGTTCAAATTTGATATAAAATGGATAATGAATAATCACAAAACATCCCCAACCAATGATACAAACTCAAGTTCTTGGCTTCTGAATATCATCTCACGAGTTCTATAACAAACGGCATAAAATGCTCCCTTTAAGATCATAGATTATGTTGGAAAGAAGTAATCCACGCTTATAGATTATGTTGGAAAGAAGTACTCCACTCTTATAGATTATGTTGGAAGAAAATTATTCCACATATTAATAGGATACCAACTAAAAATATAAACAACATCCTCAACCCATTTTGGCATTTCATCAATAACTTGATGAGACATAAGCTTGCTAGAGTTAGAAAAATCAGGTTCTCTACTCTTAGACTTTCGATTAAAAAAAAGAATCATACATACTTCATCTTCTAAATAAAACAACAATACATACCTGTACATACTCCCTCCTCACCAATAACATCAATTAAAATAGGCAAACCATGGCCTCACGGCTTTCTTTCGCTATCTTGTGAGTCCTACCCACAAACTATATGTGAATCAACTTGTAGAATCATATTTATGGAGATGTAAGAATATATATACCTTTATGACTAAGAAAAAATCCTTGAAACTTCTTACTCTTCAATAACGACACCTTTTCCTTCAACAAAAAGCTTGTCTAACTAAGTATCCATGATCTATGATGTGAAATATATTTGATTCTTGAAGTAATTAACTTATCTTATGTTAGGGAGAGTAGAATCAAAATACTGAATAAGACCCTTACAAAGTGAACAAATACGTTCTGGTTATCATACTTAATGAAAAACTAAAGCTTATATATATAGAATCCGAGTTATAGTCGACTTTTCTAAACCTCAACATCTCCTGTCGTGATTGGTAGTGAGTGCATCTGTAGTAAAACTGTATAACTTTTATCTACAAAGGTGTATTTATGAGAAGTTTGTTTCATTGAAAAAAGAGACTCATAGACCTTAATTTGATAGGCTGTGGCATCTCTAACTATTTATATATTTTGAGATATACTCTTTGCAAGTCACACTATATACAAGTTTATTTGCAAAATATCACTACAATGGACTCTTTAACTTGTTTCATGGTACAACTTGGCCGAAAAATTGGTCTAACACTTTAAATGGGTTAATGTAAGTGTACCATTATATAATAAACCATTTACAAACTTATCTTCCTAATTCATCACCACTTACGACCCACATATATACTCTATGTCGTAGGATGTTACGTTAAAGTGAAACTTCACTCCAAAAGAACTAAATTTTACAAAAACCATCTTAAAGCACAACCAAAAACCGTGGGACTTGCACCAAGGGTCCTACCATACCAAAGTTCACATTACAGATCAAACTAAACAATTGGAATTAGAATCCGAGCATGTTTTCCAAGAAATCATTCTCAAGTTCCACTATTCTAAAGTTGACACTTCAAAAAAGGAAAACTGAGATAACGAGCATAGAACTGCCAAGGAGATGAATTAGTGGTCTCATCAAGTCATGAATGACTTGGGAAAGCTACTAAAATTCTCTACACACATAAACCATGCAAGGACACAACAATGGCCTGAAAAGGTTATTACATTTTAAAGTTTTGGATTCACATACCACGAGTCAACAGTACGACTCATGGTTTTAACTTAATCGGCCGTAACTTGACTCATGAGATCTATGGTAAATTTCAATCTCCTATCTAGACTGGTGATTTAGGTCTGCAATTTTCTAGTTTTCAATTTTTTAAGTTAAGTCTTAGGTTTCTAAGTATAAGTCAAGTATGGGGTGTTAAACTAATTTGAGTTTGACAAACTTATTTGGATATGTGAACATGAGGAAAAATTTAGGTTCAAGTGTAAGTGTACACTGCACCAATACGGAAAGCATATCTTAGGAGAATGAGACTTAGTAGGGCAAGAGAAGTTCGGACAAAGTAAATCACCAATTAGCGTAAGCACCCTATAAGCTTTGAATTTCTGCGTGGTTGACTTAATTATCTTGATGTCCTATAATTTTGAGCTACTTTTATATGTAGCCTATATTAAATAAAGTGTATAAGTGATAAAAAAAGGAGGACAAGTAGGTGTCACCTTCTTAAGAAAATAAGGCCAAAATGGATAGTAGGTAGATCACCTACTTGGTAAATTGTGATGCAAATTTCAAAAACCTAATTGACTTTTTTCGGGTCATGGATGAGAACCAAGCCTAAGACCGATATTACCATTTCCAATTTATACATGAATTGTGCCTGTTTCTTTTAATAGATTTTCACAATAAAAGAAAGACACAATTCTCACACATACATACACCTAGCTCTCTATTGGACGCCTCTTTTTTCTTCTTTATAAAGTTCCTAACTCTTCAAGTTGTTCCATGGATTTAAGGAAATTTTTATCTGTAATTTCTCACAGTTTTTGAAATAGGTCTGGTTGTGTATATCAACTATTCCTATTGTGGGAGTTTGGGAGCCCTTGGAGAAAGAACCTCCTTGAAATCCTCTTTAATATAGTAATAGTTGTGAGGTATTTTTTATATAGGAAAGGTTTGTCATTCAATATGTTTTTTATTAGTTCAACACTAACATAAAACAAAGGCAATTTTTTTGCACTCCATCCATTATTATATATGATAAGAAATAATTGATTCTAGACGTACTTGTAGTATGAACTCATGGGGTAGTGATTTAAAGTGTTGTTAGCTACTAAAAATACATCAAATATGTGCCTAATGTATATATTCAATAAGTTAATGGAAGTAGAATATAATTATAAAGAGAATCTGATAAGCAAGTTAGTCACCTAATAGCTGACGTGTGGATGGTATATCTTGAATGTGCCTGTGGGCTATTTGTAATGGATCTAGCAATTGTTTTTTCTTTACAAGTTAGATTGCTTAAGTAAAGGGTAAAGTCCATTGTAATCTCAAGATAGCTAGAGTCGAGGTATGTAAGGAAAAAAACGTCCTTCACAAAAAAAACTCAACCTCACATATTTTTGTATGTTCCGGATAAAGTCAATTGTTATGCCATAATCATTATATATACAGCAAATACATCTCTATATATTTCTTTTGAAATAGTATATAGTTATAGTTTGACTCATATAATAATATATTATTTCAGTTACTTATATTTCATAAATTTCCATTTAGAGGTTACTACTTGTACATTTGACTTTATGGTATAATTAGTTGTCCTTTATGGAACTAGATGTTAAAATAATATTAAGCAAGGGGTTAAAGGTCATAGATATTATTCAGTTGACTCACTATGATATGCTTCCTTGTGCACATGGTTGAGACTAGAGAGCCTCTAAGTTGAGCCATTTATGGAGTACCTGCCTAGAGGATGACTCTCAAGTTGAGCCATTTATGGCGTACTTTGCTAAGGGCCGACCCCCATAGTTGAGACTTTATTGCATATCTTTAGATATCACAAACTATAAGATTTATAATTCACATATGATATTTAGAAATAGCAGAGTTCATATGCCATTCATATGATATAAACACTTTACGTATTATTTAATTAGAGGCTCCTATTTATTTATTTTATAGTATATAAGTCATATTATCCCACACATATTTGACCATTGGTTCCCATCTTAATAAGGGATCTAAAGTGAACTCGTGATATAATTTTGTACTAACTTCATATGATATATAGTTTCAAAGGTGTCTACCTAGCACAGGTATATCCTAACTGAGCACGTTATTGATTCTTTTATTGTACTATCTTATCTATAGTGGTTATTTTGTCTTTCTTACATACTAGTACATGCTTTATATATACTGACCTTCCTATGGAATGGGGTGTTTCCTCCTTTAAATGCAAGGTCGGGAACACAAAGTTGTAGGCCTTCTCAGTAGGCACTATCAAGAATCAATAAAGAGTTGATGAGCTCCATTTACCTTGGAGCCAGTTTGCATATAATACTCTATATTTGTTTGTATATATTTGCATAGTATGGGTAAGGAGGGGTCTTTTCCTGAACTTTTGGAGGTTATATTGTTTCATACTCTTTTAGAGGGTTTATAGACACTACAATACTATTATTTTGTATTGGATGTTCAAAGGTCATGATGTGTGTATGTATTATTCTTTATCAGTTCCAATTGTCACATAGTATTTTGAGAAGCCTCTATATTAGATTAATAGTATAGCATATATGATCATAAAATATTTTTCTGTCCCATCCCAATTTAGGGTGTGACAAGCATGGTATTAGAGTCTAGGTTCAAGCATCCTAGGGAAATTGTCAGTTAAGCCCTGTCTAGTAGAGCCTTACATATGAATGAGTTGCTGCCACGTTTATAATTATGGGATACTTGGAAATTTAGGATATATGACCTAAATTTATGTTATGAATTGTTTCATAAAGAAACTTAAAAGAAATTGATTCTAACTATTTCATGCCCTGAGCTCAACCCCTAAACAGAACTGTCATCCTTAGCCAATAATTTTCCCTACCAGCCTCGGAAGAACCATTTGATCATGCATAGCTCCTCTCATCACTCAACGGAAGCAATAATAATAATATCAAAAGTGTAATGGAGTCATGACCCAAAAATCAAGTTGTGATGGATTCTACATTTGACCTGTAGACAAGCCTAACCCCATCCCGGAACATGCAGCGATGATCTAGTACCAAGTGCCAAAAGAAAGAGAAAGGAGAAGAAGAAAAGAATGAGAAGAAAACAGAAATATAGAAATGAAAATAAAATATCCTAGGACTTGGTTTCATGGCTAACGAGCATCTATATATTGAATAGTAAAAAACACAACAAACAACAGGGTAAAAACTACAATAACAGATACAAAGAATCCAACTAAGACAACTCTAATGATGAAAGGAAAGCAGCCAGCAAGAATGTCAACTACTCACAATATCTGTCGAATTCGCATCCAACTATCTTGCAAAATTGCAACCACTTTGCTGACTCACACTAGGACCTGCATCAAAAAAATATGCAGAAGTATATGATGAATACCAAAAATAATGGGTACCTAGTAGGCATCATACGCCGACCGACAAAAAGTAAGTATAATTAAGGTAAGGAGCTACCATAAGAAAATAGGGCAATAGCATGAAACTAATAGACAAAAAACAAGTCACTGTAGTATTAACTAGTAAGTGTGGTGAAAGTCCAGCTATCAGTGTGTGAATAAAATGACCTAATTCACAGAAAAACCATGAGCAACACGACACATACCTAGAGCTTAAACATAACCACCACAAAGAAAGACCATAAAAAAATAACCTCGCAAGTAAGGAAAGAAGAGGAACCACAACAAGTCTAGCTTGAAACAAATCACATTAGCATATCATTAAACCACCAGGACTCCCTCCGTAAGCCTCAACGAGTAGAACCAAGTGTAATGAATGCAATGTAAGGGGGTACTAAAAAATAAATATTCCCCTTACATACCCTTCCCAGTATGTAAACCCAATGGAAAGGACACAGGGGAGGCATCCTTGTATACCACTCCTAGGCTTTGCACAAGCCTAGTACGTTAGGCAGGTTATCCAGGATGGAAGGTCTGCGGAGGAATCCAATCCTATGTAAAAAAATCCTCGTAAAAGACCAACAAGTGGCATAGTTATCAAGAAAAAATGCCAAAACTCGGGCTCAGTCCAATAAAATGTCTGAGTAGAAAACCTAATTCCATCCTTGTTTGCATATTCGAAGACTAGTAGGAAATCTATGTGTCACTGCTAAGGAATTTCCAGAAAACATAGTGATGGTAGAAAATAAATTAGATACTATAGGAAAATAACTCCATATTACTCATAAGCATAGTCATGGAAGGTGTACATATAAAGTATAGTAAATCTGTTTCCAATTTATTATTAATATGCCAAAAAAACATTACCTTTTAAAATACCAATGCAATCACGTCAAACACAACAAATCATTAGTCTACATTATCCCTATATCCACCATCTAAAATCAGGGGATAGCTACTAAGCTCTAACCACTAGTATGGTCCCATGCTCAACCTCAATTATGTTCTAGAGTCAACATATAGCATGCATAAAAGGGTGTACACCTCCCTTGACCATACTATGTCCCAGAATCAGTGTCGAACACCCGAGTAAGGATACATAACCCTAGGGTAAGTAACAAAGCTACAAGTAAGCTAAGTAGGACGAAAACTGGAATAATGACATAATGGGCTCCGACTAGAAAGTCCAAGCCCCGAACTAGAATATTACAGAGCATATACAATACTAAATACCCAGTCTGAAGGAACTAAGTTATAACCTACCTGGATTCTAGCAGTAACCTCGAGAAATGCTCTGAGACACCTGAAAAGCACGAAAAAGGCTTGAAACTACACGAAGTTATCACAAATATAACTCAAATATCAAAATAAATAAAACAAGACACATATTGCAATAAAAATAGCAAGGTAAAATCAAAACAAAAAATGGGTCCGTAAATCCTTGTAGTTAAAAAAAAATAGGATATTTATGTTAGCACAACTCATAGAATGTATGGTATAAAGTTATCCTCAAACTAATGGGAGAAAATAAAGAAACAATCCCGTAAAGGTTATATAATAAAGAAAAACTTTCAACTAAAGAGAACTCAAGAGATTACCCGGTAGAAACATTATTAGAACTACCAAAATATGATTCCGTCAAAACTATAAATTAAACCTCTAGATATACCGATTATGGCTCTAAAATTAAGAGAAATGGAGATAAATACAAAACCCCTCATCCAAAAACAAGTTAGAAAACTTTATATAGGCCTTCTAGGATGGTCCCGCAATCGCGAAGTAGGCCATGCAATCATGACCCCCTGGTTGTCTTACCCTCCGCGATCACAGCCCTCAGCCCCCACAATTGTGATACTTTCTAGCCTAGCCAACCTCAATTTGAATAATTGAGGCTTAGAATGAAAATAAAGTCTAGTTTTGACAATCCATATATGAAATCTCTATGTATTTGAACTCAAAAGAACCAAAAAAAAGGAGATCTGATATCATATAAACTGAGTAAGGCCCAATGAATCTATCAATAAAAAAACAAGCTTCAAAACTCGAGAGAGCTGAACTATTAGTTCCAACAGGTCATAAATGACCTAGGAAAGCTACCAAGACACTCTAAACATAGTGAAATCATGGAAATCATGAAATCGGACCCAAGGGACATGAAAAATGGGATCCTCACAATAATCGATAAATTGTTTAAATAAAAGAATCAATAACTCAAATCTCAAAATTGATAGATATGAGCCTGAAAGACTCTACTAGATAAATAAAGAATTGCTAGAAAAACATTTTACTAGCTAATATTTGACAAATGAAATAATAACTAAATAAAACTAAAGTCCAAGAGTTAGATAAAAAAAATCTAAAGTTGTCCCTCGAATCAAATGAGGGACCACCAATCCTCTAGACTTCTAAAAATGCAAGTTGTTTCAACCTCGAATGTCTCAATGGTTGGAAGTATCTGGATGAGGGTTAACATATGCATCAATAATAGAATCAGCACACGAAACATGTATTGAGTACGTGAGAAGGTATAAAATGGGCTATACAGTATAATGATAAGTACAATGCAATCTGTGAACAGTTATATCAACTTCAGCTCTATCCCAACTAAAAATCTTAACAATTTATAAACAAAATAGTTAAAAAGTTCATATCTTAAACAAACTCAGCTAAAACAACTTAACTTATCAGTTTTTAGCAAAAGGTAAAGACCTATTTAAAAACATGCTTTCACATTCTTTCTTTCAAAACTGTAACTTTTAAATAGTTGTAGACTGTCAAGATTTACTATGATGTTGTACTTTGTATAATATACATACCTCATGCATAAAGCAGGAGGGCTACATATAACCCCATGTAAGAGGGCCCTCATACCTTTCCAAAGGGTATGAGCACTACAGCTACTCTAGTGGATCAACTAGACTACTAGGTACAACTGAGTGGTACAAAAATTGATATATGTGTCATCCCTACATTAGGCCATGCTGCTTTGGGCATTGGGACTTTTACTTTTCTACCCTCAGTGCTAATACTCCTCCCGTAAATATTATTACTTCTATTCACTCTAAACTATTCCATGATTAGTGGGATTTCCCCTTCCCCAAAAACCACTAATCAAGCTATCACATCTATCAATTACCAGTGATCGGGTAAACTAAGTCAATTATGCCTCTTCATTAACATTCTAATGTTCATCTTATCATGTTAAGAATGAATATTAATACTTTTCTTCAAATAGACCTAACTAGCCAAAAATGAATCAATTTAATCATGCTTCATTACTTATCTTTAACTGGGATTAATTACCCTAAAATAGTCAACATAGACATGCTACAACTTCATACTCAAAGTCATATAAAAATTCAAGTAATTATGAAAATACAATCCTCATATCAAGTTTTATGAATAAACTTTGAAAACCATCATCAACTCTTACTTCAGAACTTCTTTCTTTTAATTCCATTATGTATATATGCTAACTCCTTAGGACTTCCATAATTAAATAATTATCATGAAAACTAAATTCTAACTCAATAAAAAAAGAAATGAAAAGGAAAAAGGTGGAAAATGAAGGGGGAATCCCCTATTTATAGGTTGCAAGGCTGCTGGGGCACTATTCTGACTGCTGGGGTGACCCCGAGCGGCCCACTAGGCACAGGGGCGACCGTGCCAGGGCGGTTACCTGGACGCAGGGGAAACCTCATTAGGGAGGCCCCCTGGGAGCAGGTGTAATCTATGACCTGCAGTGTCACGACCCAATTTCACGAATCATGATGGAACCTACTATTCCACCAGTAGGAGAACCAAACCCCATAGTCTGAAGCCGAAGCAGAGGACTACTATATTAAATGTGGAAGTATACCAAAAGTCAAGATATAATTAATAATTTACAGAAGTCTTAAATTCATATACCCAAAATTCGGTATCAGTGTCAAAGAAACCACTAAGTACAAAATTGATAAAACTAAAGTAAGTGTAGTATAACTATGTCTCTGAAATACAATGGAGATCAATTAAATATAAGTCTGAAAAGAAGCAGGACCAAGTTAGACGCTAAGATCACCCTGACTCTTCGATGTGAATAAGATCCGAACATCCAGTTATCTATATCACAAATGAGAACCTGTACTCGAATCTGCACATATGCAAGTGTAGTATGAGTACAAGCTGTCGAAGCAACCCATACCCAGTAGGCTTTGAGGGCCCACTGAGCACATAACAATAATAAAAGCAGTAAATAATAGAGTACAAGAAAAAGGGTCACAGAAGCAAATAGAACAATATGGGTAAATTAGCAACTCAAGTACGAAACAAGTTACACATAGACTAATAGCACTAGCTAATTACACAATAGGATCGCAGGCAATGAAAGAGAACATACTCGACACCCTTGCAACAATATATGTGAAATATAACACAATAAATGGGAATCAAAGAAGAAAGGAGAAGAAGATGGTTAGTATATCGGTAACCTCAAGTGAAAGGGTAAATAACTGAATGAGAAGGTAAGGCACTAATCACATATAACATGACACAACAAGTAACTGATAAAGACAACTAAGCCGTAATACAAATTAAAAGTAAAACAACTAAATGCTGACAAGTTCCCCGGAAAGAAGTGCAGCGTACACCAAAAGAACCACACTCACCGCAGGCCTTGCATCTTAGCTCGGGCATAGTGAAGAAAACAAGTGCGAAAAGTAAACACAATATATAAAGTAACCATACTGTGTACGTATCTCCTCCAGCACCCATAGGCCCAGAAGTAGAACCCATTGAAGGCTACCCTAAATTTCCCAGTGTATGTTATCCCCCGTACTCTACATACCCCCTCATCCGTATCGCGTGGCAGCTCAGAGGTAGGTCCATGGGGGTGCATCACCACGTATAAATCTAATATTATCATATTCTCACATCCCAAATAATAGAGCCTTTAAGGTCTCAAGTCTTGCATATTGTGCCTCATATCAATAAGTGTCAACCCTATCTCAACTAGTCAAGATGTACAAGCCAATATATCATCATATCTCAAAAAAATCATCAATAAATCGGGTATCACCATGTGTCCCTAACCATTAGTTCCACAAGTATTAAAAACTGTTCTCACTATCGTACAACGACGAAATCAAGTCCCAGTACTATACTTAATATCGATTCTGGGTCGGACTCAAGTGCCATCATTAATTAGTCAAGTGATATTTCTTGGTGCCTTGGTGTAAAGACTGGGCTCAAACAAGTAGAAATACTGTTAATCGGTGCTTGATGCCATGTCAAGTCTAAATTAATAAAGGCGAATTACCTACATTGTTATTTAGTATTTCATTTCCTCAGCTCATAATGTTAGTTATCGTTATTATAAAAATCTATCTTTAGCTTCTACGGCTCGAAAATCAACTGCTGATACCAACCCAACCCTAATATACTCTCATCGGAGCCATAGGCCCAACCTCTCGTGCCATGAATGCATAAAAAATCAACATATATATATATATATATATCACATATAATCAT
>JBDJHY010135251.1:0-13403 GCA_039654485.1 Withania somnifera
TTGGTTATCAATGATGACTGACATTTGTTGGTGTGGTCTCATTTACACTAGCCATTGTGCTAACCCTTATGCCATGAGGATATATTAGTTTTGTGTTCTAACTCTATTATATCATGATTTTGATTTGAGGATGAATCCTTTTCAAGAAGAGAGGATGATATGATATCAAGAAGCACCAATTATTCTATACTTATACTTCGAGGTCTAGCCTAGAGGATCTAATGCAACAGAAATATTGCGACACAAAAGTTTCTCCAATGGGTGAATAAAAGGAATAAAAGGAGTAATCTCGACTTTTTAAGATAGACATTAAGCCTTAATTGAAGAGACCCCCATCTTGAGGGGTCAATTTGCAATATTTAGTAAGTTTTGGGCTCAAGTGTAAATATTAAAAGTATAAGTAGTATAAATACTAGGTATTTCAATTTTGGAACTTATATTATTATGGTTTATAAACTGAGTGAATATTTAAAAAACTTTTAGTAGTATCTAGGATTAGTAGAATTAGGGTAATCTCCTAGTCAATGAAATTGTTGATTGTTTCTATTGTTGAATGGAACATCTTGTTATGATCTTCATATTGTGATGCTCATTTTTGGATTCAATTGGGTTTGCAAATCCTTGAATGTTATTCCCTTCTCCCTCAATTAATTGGGGATTCAATTAGCTATTCCTTCTTCTACTTCTAATCTAACTTTTTTACTTCTCATCTCCATATTCTAAGATATCTTTAATTTAGAGTATTTGTGTTTTGTGTTTGAATTTGACTGAGACCGGCAACTTGGATGATATCATCAAACCCCTCTATAAAAGTTACAAGGAGTCTAGGCTATCTATACTTATTACCTTCGGCTCAAGGCATCCACTACCACGTTTGCTTGGCTTAAATGGCACAAAATAATAATTTCTTAGACCTTCAATAGCCCAGTCCACCTCTGCTACCATTAATTAAGCTCCTTCTTTCTCATAATTTATTGAGGGTTATGATGGTCACCATACATATATTTCCACCTAATCGTGAGATCAATTGCTACCACCATAAAATCTAAGTCATAACTGGGTCTTTATGCTCATAAACCTTCAGCTACCTCAATGTGTACGTAAGAACCCAGCCCTGCTGCATTAGAACACACCTCAATCCAACACAACATCACAATATATAGAAAAGTTCGGGTCCTTAATTATAAAATCTAGAACAGTCGCTGAATTGAACAAATCCTTAAGCCACTAAAAGCTCGACCTGCACCCCTTCAACCAATAAAATAAAAAATCCTTCCTAGTTATTGTAGTTAATGGAACAACTGTCGAAGAAAACCCCTCAAAAAAACATTTGTTGTAGCCTGCTAACTGAGCAAAGCAATGAACCTCAAAAGGAGACAATGGTCTCAGCCAATCATGGACTTTTTGAATCGTCGATGGTCTAACATAATCCCATCCTTAGACACCATATGTATTAGAAAGTTTAGAAACTCAACAAAAACTCGCATATAGAGAGTTCACATAAAGCTTATTCTTTGTCAAAGTCTTGTGTAGCAATCTGAAATGTTGCTCATGCTCTTCTATACTCAGTGAGTATAAAAATATGTTATTCATAAAATAATAATAAATGTTTCTAGATACGGCTTGAGCACCCTATACATTAACACCGTGAAAGTTGTTGGGATATTGGTTAGCCCAAAAGACATGATCAGGAAATTATAATCTCTGTATAAATCCTGACTATTGTCTTCAAGATGTCCTCTACCCAAATTCTCAACTACTCGTATCCTGACCTCAAATCTATCTTACAAAAAACCACAACACCCTGTAGCTGATCAAACAAATCGTTAGTCGTTGGAATTGGATACTTGTTCATAGCTTTCTCCTTATAGAAATGTTTTTAGTTGATACATATATGCATCGTACCATCCTTCTTATAAAAAAAGAATCGGTGCACCCCATGAGAAATTCTCGGATGAATAAACCCATTCTCTAGAAGATCCTATTGATCAAACTTCACCTCCCACAACTAGATAGGAGCCGCACAGTAAGCAGTGATCTAATTGGTACTGATGCAAAAATCTAGCTAAATAGAAAAATCAATGTCTAACTCAGGTGGCAGGCCAGGTCGGTCAGTCGTAAGTACGTACAGAAACTCAAAAACAATAGGCGCAAACTAAGGAGTAGGAGTGTAACCTCAAATATCATGAAAGTAGTCTGAATAATCTAGAAATTCACTTCCCATTATCCTCCTAGAATGAAGGTAAGAGATGATACCTGTCGGTGCGCAGCTAATAGAAACCCGCCATACCACTAGTGATACACTAGGTCTGGATAAGGTAACACTCCTGGCATAGAAATCAATAATCCCATGTTAAGAGGTTAACAAATGCAGGCCCATTATAATGTCAAAGCCGACAATATCTAGAAACAACATATCAACCCAAGTGTATATTCCATAAGAAAAAACCAAACAATACCTCAATACCTAGTCTACTAACAAAGAATCTCCTACCAGAACACCAATGATACATGAATAGATAGTAACTCAACTAACTAACCCCATAAAGGTGCAAAGTTAGATGAACAATAAGACCAATATATAATGGTGAAATAGGGCTTAGGATGATTGAGAACAAACAAAGATTGTACCTATAGTCACAGCATAAGAGGCCTCCTCATTGGACTTCAAAGGTATAACATATAATTGCTCATCACTATTGGTCGGACCACTACCACGACTACCATTCATCCATTATTGGCTTCTTCCACAGGACCCGCCACCTTATTTCTTACCTCTAAATGGTCTCGGCACTAATCTTAATAGAATAAAAAGATAGGGAAGTATCTAAAGAATACCCTTCTAAGGAAATCACGAGCATAATGGAAAACTACACAACATTCAAAGCACGACCCTGATGGCCCACTCTGGTGAGAACCACAACTTGAAATTGACTGGGCACAATGATTGAAAGACCTAGAACCTCTAGAAGACTGCCTAGAAGGTTGTGCACTACATCCCAGAGGTGATGGCTTAGAAACCTAAATAGATGCTTGTACCATCCTACTAAGCTAGCCCTAAAAGAATTGTTGTTGACCACAACCCCGATAATGAGACATATTAAAACTACCTTACTTTCTCTGCCTTTTCTCGCTATGATGACGCAACTCGTAAAAGAGGGACTAGATAAACTGATCATGGTCAAAAAATTCCTTGAACGAACAACCATCTAAAACCACCAATGCCACTATATCACGAATCATATACTTTAAGTCATAGGATAATATGTGCACCCTCTCAACCTCTGTAGGCATGAATTCAAAACCATAGACTGAACAGTTGTGAAGCTAGGAATCATAGTATGAAGCTAACATCAAGCCCTACTCAAGATGTCTAAACTCCTATATAAATTTGTCCCTCTCATCTGGGGAAAAAGCTTACACATAAACACCTCATAAGACTCATCCCAAGTCAACTGCGGATATCCTTTAGGTTTGTACGTTATCAAAGCTCTCCATCACTACTTTTCCCTAATACGCACTATAAAGATGGTGTAGGATATTCAATAAGATTCGATAAACTCGAGGTTCCTCAACATCTCTTCATACTAGGGCAATAACATGTGAGCACTCCCCTATAGAAATCAAGTAAACCATGTGAGATCCTATCAAATGAACCTAGTGACCATATTTTTTTCTAAATTTGTCATCAGTACCTACAGGGCTACAATAGGGGAAACAACTCAACTAGGGAGCACCAGAGCAGGAATAAGGTTTGCTGCTGTCAAAACAAGAGAAAGAGCCACAACAACAATCTGTCTCCTGATCTATAAGCACCCAAGGATTCCCTTTAGGAAAACATCAATGACACGTATATCGAAGCCGTCCAACACACCTAGTAGTTGCCACAATATATCTTGAACATCTATAGTTAAAATTAAAACTGGTATTAGGGTAGGAGAAGGTGTGACATGCACTTCTGAGTTCTTTTAAGTATTAAAAAAATCATAAATATGTAGGTGCCTTAGTATGTTCCTATGTTATTTCCAAGCAGTTGGGTCAGAAGGCTTGCCATTTTGTGCCGAAGTTACTCATATACAAGCCATTTATGGAAGAATGAAGGAAACTAATGTGATTCCCAGGAAACAATCAAGGATACACACATAATAGTAGATCCAAAAAGAGATAAAGTTCCTAGCATGCCATTATCGTCTCCAAAAGATATGTTACGGATGTCTCTACACTAATATGCAGAATACTACTAGACATTGGATCTATATACTATCACTAGTTGAAACCTGGGCTCTGATACCAAACTGTCAAACTCTGTTTCTCAGATAATGGTGGCACCTACTAACCATGCAAGAGAAGAATCAACCCTGTATCTGATAGTTGTAGTAATGGGATACTATGACAAGTACGATACATAAAAATACAATAAATAAGGTAAAGAGAAAGAAAATGTGATAAGATAAGAGGAATAATATACTGCAAAGCGCCCCAGGCCTGATATCAATGCATTAGAGCTAGTAAATTATAGTGTACAGAGGTAAATATCAATAAGCATAGGTCCTTTCTCTAAGAGTATAAAAGAGACAAAACACATAGTTTTAATAGATTTTGTACCAAACAGAGACATCCAAAGCACACTGTGAATCAACAAATATGATAGAAACTAGGGCTGGGGGAGAGAACGGACAGATACAAAATAAACAGGAAATGCTAGTACTCATATCTTCACAAGGGGAACACAAGTGTATTATAAATACAAGTCATGAAGAAAAAAATACATAGTTCGCTTCGACGAACTACTAGGCATTTAACAAATATAATCACATTAAATAATATGAGTAAAAGAAAACATAGTGACAAAAGAAAGAAATACTGCACATGAGGCTACCACATCATAAAGAATAAAAAAAACTAATAGTCTACCAATAATGGCAGCTAAGGAACTCAAGTAACAATATAAAAGCATACTCGAGATCCTTACAGCATTACACGAATGATAGTGGTAAAATCAGAAAAGATATATAGCAAAGGAACAAAGGGAAATCGAGTGGAGTATCGATAATCTCATGATATGAAGGGAGGGGTATAACAAGTAGTAACACGATAAAGCCACAAGGTATGAATGATCAGTAACTAATGTCTGTAACATACACTAGTAGCACATAAAGTAGTAAAAGAAGATAAAACCCTTCAAAGTCCGTATAAGAATGGAAGAGTAAATAGAAATCATGATCACCCATCATACATCACATACTATTGGAGATTACGTATAGAAAACAAGTGTAATAAAGTAATGTACATTATCCATGTACTCTCCTCCTCTGGTATAAGAAGGACCAGCAAGCAAGACCAATGGAAGTGCTTCCCCTAATGCCTCTAACACACTGTTGGCCCCTCCTCCAGTGTGTCCTTCCTTTGAATTAAAGGGTTCATAAGGTATGCCAAACACGTATAGAAATTCCTAGCATTATTATAATCCTCACACCTTTATTTCACGGATCCTCGAGGAGGATCACACCTAGGAATCTCATGGCTCAATAAGGCAATATTATCGTACCATAGATATTGGCAACTCAGTGCCCTAAGTAGTAGTATCCTAGGGAATAATTTCCCAAATAAAAGTGTGAATTATTATGTAAAGTATGTACACACGGCCAAAGTGATGTCGAACTGGACTTCCAGCTATAGAAGTAAATGATAGTAACTAGTCTAATGGTGTAAAACCTTGACTAAATCAAGTAGAAAAGTGTAGTACCAGGTGTCCAGCATGCATCCGAGTCTGAAACAAGTATAAATCAAATTATATTATTAATATTATTCATTAAGTACCATTTTGTTTCGATTTTGTCCATTTTCAATCATTATTATCCGAGAACTTCCCTCAAAGGCCAAATAGTGTTAGAAAAGAGTGATAATAGGCTCGGCCCCAAATTCAGTCTCAAAATATGAAACTGACAGCTCTCACACAGTATAAATTCATAAACATAAAAATATAAAAATATAACCTATGTCTTATGTAGGCTCAACTAAACTAAGCTAGTAGTATATGATAATAACACAAACCTAAGAGAAAGACCTAAAAGCACATGCATCAGTATTTTACTACTTCTAGAGTAACCCTAAAGCCATTACAATTACAATTACAGGTCAAAGTCATTGTTTTACACCGAATGACGTCAAAAATAAGGAGATGACATAGAGTAGAATAAAAGGTCAAGGGTTATGGTATAGACCTACTAATCCGAACCCACATATGTTATTAATGTAATTCCATAAGTAATGACCGAAAAGTAAGTCAAAGTAGCCTACTTGAGGTCTGACAAATACAAAGCTACAACACAAAAAAAAAATAAGCTCCACTAATACCTTTTTGAATAGCCTTGAAACCAATGAAATATAAATATACAAGTTAGGAGTCCAACGATATAAATTATACAAAATTTCATAATAAGATGAAAATCTAGCCTAAAACGGACCCATAGGACCCACTAGCTTGACCTAGAAATAAACTGTGCCACAGAGTCCCTAGCATCACCAGGAACTCATGTTATATAAGAAAATAATCTGATAAGGAAAGGGCCTAAAAATTCCCAAAGATGAAGTGAGATAAAGTTAAAAACATTAAATGTTTTATAAAAAATAAATGGAAGAAATACGTATAAAAGGTCGAGTGAAAAGCCAACTATGGCATTGAAGGTAGCTCAATGCACCAACTAGAAGCTCTAAATAGTTGAAATTGGGAAAATAACAAGAATGACATAGATAGGCTAAAATTGTGAAAATTACCTTTACTAAGGAAATTACGAGAAGAGGGAGCTTACGACAATGGAAAAAATCACGTAATATGCAACTACACTAACTCCCCTAAACTTATATAGGAATTTCCATAAACTTCCAAGAGATAGAGAGAGGATTAGAAAGAGAAAATATTATGAGGAATGTCTCAAATTTCGAGAACGAACATATTTATAATGGAAAGTAAAAGGACTTCATGATCACGAGGCTGGATTATTTACTCATAGCAATCCTGATGGTCAGGTTAGCCATCATGAAGGGTGAAGGGACTAGGGTCAAGATTGCATGAAAGAGCTCTCTGATCGAAGAACAAGAATGTTGAACTTCTGTATCGCATTCCATCTTTTTGCTATTGCAAAGAACAACAATGGTTGCACATGCGACATATTTTGACAATAACTTCTTCTATTTAAAATGGCTCAAAACACCATACCGAATTTGTTTAGATTCTAATTCGTTCAAATAAGATATAAATATACCCAAAAACACGTTTCAGACTTAACTACATAGTAAATATCTTTGTAGAAGGTTGATATAGAGATATGTTGACCAAGTCAGCACATAGGCTAAATAGCCTAAACTCCATAAAATAACGCAAAAGGGCACTCGAATCCTCAAGAAGCATACCAATACCCTTTCTAATGCAAACTCAGCCTTTCAAAGCAGATGGAGCTGTCAAATTTTTGATATGATGCTTCGATCATCAAATTTTGACCAAATTCAAACATTCAACTACCAGCCAAATAATATCTCACCAAATAGGATAAAGCCAAAAGCTCACAGACCAAAACCAAGGGTCCACATAGACTAAATTCTATATTTCAGAGCTAAGAGAACTGTCAGAGATTATGTTGGAGCATGTTTTGAATATATTGTTACCAAATCTAATAATTTCCTAAGTTTGAGATCTAAAATCGGAAAATACAGATTAATCTTGGTCCAACCACCAGAGAGACAAACTATCAAACCCAATACTTATAAATGCCCAGGAAGCTACCAGAATGCTCTAGAATTCAAACAAGCATGCAAAATATAGAAATGATCGTAAGGGTCATTAAAAATACCTCAAATACTTTGTAAGAGATTCAAGTGCTTCTACATTCTTTATATTGAATAAATTAACTCAAGAGGGTGCCTTTAATTTAATAAGGCCTCTAATTCAGCTAAATCTACTCAAATATAAGCTAAATGACAACAAAGAACATTGATACGTATATTGCTATTTTAAAAATTAGGTCCAAAATTGCCCAAAAAAATCAAAATAGAGGGTTACGGGTACATTGATAATCTTTTTGAAAAATAATACTACTAATGATTTTCGAACCTCAATTATAAACTTTTATAAAATAAAAAAAGGAAGAAATCGACCTTCAATTCCAAAAATTCTCCATTTTACTCTTTTAAATACATTAATTTTGATGTTAAAATCATGAAATAATTAATGGGTGAAAAATATTCAATAAATAAAATCTTACCCAATATCCTTGCATAAAAATATACCTTTTGAGTTCCCCAAAGTGAATTTTCAAGTTCTGAAAATTTTAAATAAAGAGAAAAACACGCTATAATTCTTTAATACTTCAAGTAACTAGAAAAAGTTCACTTTTATCTTATGCGATCACAACTAATTAAATACTGGTCAAACAAAACTTTACACTACTCGGTTGCAAGGACATCTCTAATGATCTCGAGGAACAGGTAGCTAGACCTACGCGATCGTGACTGGAGTCACACGATTGTATTAAAAACTAACTCAATCTTATTTCATTACTAAAAAGGGCATCACGATCATGAGGAACACACTATAGTAGTAGCGGATGGATTGGTGATAAAAATAAAGGCTAAAAACTCATCTTTCGAATAGATTCTTATGATTCATTTGGAATGTCGTGCACATAAACCATATATTCTAGCAAACTAATTTTGACGTTTTGGACTTAATGGAATATATAAAATAGGAATCTGAGTTATCCTCGACTTGGTATCTTCCAATGTACTAAAAATAGAAACTTCAGTGTAATGAACCATTTGGTCATTGAATTTCTTTTCACTTTTTTCTGTGTTTAGAGTTGTCTAGTAGTTTCATCAAGTCACTGAATACTTTTTCTAACCGGTAGTTAGATGCCCTGGAAACTTATGTTCTTGTTATCTTAGTTTCCCTATTTTGAAGTTTCATCTTTGAAATGGTTGAAGTCAAGAGTGAATTTATATTAAATATGCTCGAAATAAAATTACGACAAATTTGTTAGCTCAGGACTGCCAATTTTTGTTAGGATGCACCTTAAGCTTGTGTCTCGGGGTGTTCTTCCTAAATTTGAGCTAATTTATGGAAATATAGTTAACACAAAGCTCATTTTTTATTCTGGGAAATATTTTAGTGATTGAAGAAGTGAATCGAAAATTTTAAAGATTTCATCAACTCTGGAGTGATGATTTTAAGCTAGTGAGGGTATTGTTCCACTTCCCAAGGTTTTAGTTGCATTTTTAGGTATGGGTGTAATTTTTAGTTTTTGTCCTAAAGTATTGACTTGGTCAACATTCTCCCGAAAAGCCATCATATTTTAATTTTAATAGTGTCGTTTAGTTCGAAATATCATTTTGAGTGCACGTGCATAGTTCGTTTACATAGTTGTGACTCCAAATATATTTCGGGTGGTTTTTGGAGACTTCTTTTCCTTACAAGTTTTCCTATCAAGGCTTGCATGGTGCAAGTTATTTTTCTCATCACAATTGAAAAATAGCCCTTTGCAATCGTAAAGCTCTGAATTACCTTGTTCTTCGCAATCGCGACATTTCTTTTATGCGATCATGCTACATCCCTCTCTTCTTTCCTCTAAATTATGACCAACCCCTGAGTGGCTGTGATGCCTCATATTTTTACCTCACTCTATCTCAATAGTTGAGCGACCTATAGGCGAATGAACCCATTAAATTTAAGATAAAGTTCCTCCCTAGCTCACCTTTTCTCTCCCCCCGTTCGTAAAATGCTCTACCTCTTAAGTTTTTTCCTATAAAAATGAAGGTTGTTTCTCCTTTAATGGTTTTGAGTAGTTGATGCCATTTCTTCCTTAAATTTTAGTTGCATTATTATTTTTTCTATTGCTTATGGTGGGATTGCATATCAGATCCTGTACATAATCTCTGTGTTTTAGCTTCCTCTAAATTTGCAACATTTTACACTTCTTGTCACTTCTCTCCTGGGCTGTTTTGAGGCCTTTTATTAACCTGGATTGTGCTCATCTCTGGAGAATGGGTTATTGGCAATGCTAGGGCCTAATGGTGAAGTTTGTTTTAGAATTCGGACTATGGGTCTCACGGACCCCTTTTTAGGCCAATTTTCTTACCTGGTTTGCAGTATGCTATATGGGTCTTGTTCCTCATATTTTATTCTCTAGAATTATATTTTAATAGTTTTATGTGATTTTGTCTATGGTTTGAGTTCACGGCCTATGTTGCATGCATTAGAAAATTCATACTGCCACGTAGACAGGCTAGGTTTACCTTTCTTATAGACTGGGCTACATTATTGAGCTTGTTGATGTGGCTAGTTGTTTGGATGCTTTTTAGGTTGATGTGACTAGTTAAATTTATGGGTCATTCTTTTGGTGGTTATGTTCCTTTCTCTATTTTAAAGCCTTAATTTATAATATTATTTAGTCTCATCAACATTTCGTGAAATCAAACTAAGAATCCAATTCTGATAGATTCATTAGTTCCGTAACATGCATTTTGTCTTTAATGACTCTTCGTTCTTGTCCGTATGTCTTTGTTGTGAGTTTATCTCATTTTTCATTATCTATGAGCTTTTTAATTCCTAAATGGAGCTTGAGTAGTTGTTTTGTGATCAAATCCTCAAATTTGAAATTTGACTGCTCCATCAGCTCTAGAATGTGAAAGTTGGGTTTTGTAAGGTGTTTCCTCAGGATTTGGGATAGCCGAGCTTATTTCAGGTACTTGATTGGAATTTATATAATTTTGGTCGAGGTTGGCTTTAGTCGATATTTCATCAAAATAATCTTGGATCGAAATTTCATCTGCACTATTGAATGTACAATGTTGTTTCTAAATGATAGGCATATTTGGTTTGTTTTCATCAATTTCAAATAATATTGAATCATCATTGTCAGTTCCTAGTAATAACTAAAATTGTTGTTAGCTAATGCACTAAATGTTCATCACCATTTTGGTCACCTTGGTCACGATTACGTGGTGTTCTTCCTCAAGTCCTTTGTGATTGCGGTAGGTCCCTTATGATTGCAATGCATTGAATGCCTGTATTGACCTCCTCTAACCTTTGCAATAGTGATACTCTTCACACAATAATGATACTTCATCATTGTTAGCGTGAAGTAATCATGAAGAGTAAAAATCCCAGGTATAAATTTCTTCAAAACCTTATTTTCTGCATTTTGTTCACGATTTTCATCTCCAAACATTAAAGAAACCCTCTATTAAAGTTTGTGGGTCTTTGTGTGAGTTATTGGGTGATGTTGTAAACTTGATTTATTCTATTCATCATTGGTTATTATTAAGTTAAAACTTTAATTTTATCAATTTTTACTAAATGTTTCCCAAATTTCTAAATTGGGTCTTCACTTTATTATATCATGTAAAACTTATTTCATTCTCTTCTTAGCTACAAATTATGGGTCACAATTTCATATAGAGTGGGAAAATTTTTGATACCCTTTACTTGATGTCTCGGATTCGCGAACCCATAGGCCTTTTTGACCCAATTTTTGAGTAGGTTAACCATAATAGAAGAGGGGTGAATAGTGTGGTGGCTTTTTTAGTCTTTTTGGGTTAAGCAAGAGAATAAAATAGGAATGAAGGAATACAAATGATTTATAGTGGTTCGGCCAAACTATTGCCTACATCCACTACCTAAGTTCTTCAAAACTTAGGATTTTCAACAATCAAAAATAATCTTACAATAACTTTCAAGACTAGTGACAACTTGTTACAACTTCTTGATTCTTGATTCAAGAAAAAACTTCTCACTTGAGTTGGAAACTATCTCTATGTTTCCCAACTCTTCAACACATACAAAATATGATTACAACTCAGAGTAAGAACAAGTGGTACAAAGAATTAAGATACAAGATAAAACACAAGAACTTTGTACTCTAAGTAGATGAGTGTTGAATGCTTTGATTTTAAGAGAGTGTTGATATACAATGTTTAGTAGTGTTCAAAGTTGATTGTCTATCACCTTTGAGGTGTATTTATAGGTATCTCAGTCATTGTAGCTATTGTGGGATCAATTCTAGCCATTAGAGCTCATTAAATGAAGCATTAAATACTTCTAATACCTCGATTGGTTGACCAACATATAGCTTTGGTTGACTAACCTTTTCTTGGTCGGCCAACTCACGGTCTTGGTCGAATAAACCACATTCCAGTAAGTCACTGTTTCTTGTTTACTCGACCAACTTAGAATTTTTGTAGACTAAAGGTTCACAAAAATATTTGATTGTGTCTTCAATTTGATACCCATGAATTATAAACCAAAAATATGTGTTAGAGGAATTTGTGAACTGAATTTCTTCCTAGATTGGTCGACTAACACTTAGTTTTGGTCAGCTAATGTATTTTCTAGTAGCTTAATGCTTTGTCATTGGTTGACTAAGGCTAGCCCTTTGGTCGACTAAAGCTGGCCCTTTGGTTGACTAATTTGCTCCTTGTTGGTTTACCAACACTTGGTTTGGTCGACTAACAAACTACTATTTCTTCACAAATACATCACGTTGAGTTTTAGGAATGCCTCAGACGAATCCTTGAAGTTCCAAAATGGTTTCATCACTTAGGATACCTTTCATGAAAATGATTTTGTTTTTTTTTGAGTACTTCATTAACACTAAATCTTTAACTTAATATTTTAGTAATCAATCAAAATGTAAAGGGAAAATTTTATAAACCACCCTTGATCCAACAATCTCTCCCATTTTGATGATGACAAAAATCTTAAGGAATGATTTGATGTCTCACCCTAAGACCTTGCATACAACTCAAAAACAAGATTTGATCAAGGTTAATGTTTCTTGTCAATGAGGTTAGTACAATAAAATCAACACGTGTATAGAATGACTAATTTCATAATAAAGATGATTTTTAAAGGAGTATTTTAGAATTAAATTTTTCTCCCCCTTTATATGATTTCGAAATAAATTTTACACATCATAGTAAGTTTAGTCCATAATAAACTTTCATAAATACTTTTCCTATATTAGTTTGGCAATTCAATAAACAATTTCAGTTGTGCTTCATAACAAGCATAATTTGCAATATCCTTCTCCAATATCGATTTTTGCAATTTATTAATCATTCAAACCTTCTCCCCCTTTTTGTCATTATCAAAAACAATATGATAAATCAATATGTAATAATTATCCATATAAGATAATACATCCCTGAAATAGTTAAGAATAAAAGTCATCCATAGCCAATCAATATCATTAAAACAACCATAAGAAACACTCATAATCATTCATAATCCAAACAAACTAAAAGTTCAAAAACCAACAAGAAACCATAACAAGCTTTCAAGTTCAATGACATGAAAAACAACATGAGAAATAGAAGTAAGAGGCAGTGAAATGTCGATCTACGAGCCACTA
>JBDJHY010135270.1:2263-13402 GCA_039654485.1 Withania somnifera
ATCACTGATCACCTCTCGGTATCAAAGTATTTTTCATACTAACCCTAGCCTTAGATCCCAGATAGACTATCCCTGTCACAACTGAAGTCCTAACATGGGGGCCCTAAGATGATTACTATGTTTTTTATCTGATTAAATAGGAAGTACCTGATAATTAATATGCCTGGTTGTCTTATCAGAAAGTCTGACAAGCTATATTGCCCTATTTTTTTACCAAGGGTGAGCAAAGATCGGATAGCTAACGTGAAAGTCTAGTAAAAGATTAGGCACGAGATCTGTTAAAGCTGCACAATTTAATGTGCATCAGTCCTAGGAGGGTAAAATGCGACATTCCCTCCCCGAGAGAAGGGATCCCCACAGATATAAGGGACTGGGATTCTGCCAAAACTTGGTTAACTCATATGAGAAACATTGTTGTAGGACTCCTAAAGGAGCATGTACGAGGGAGTTTAGTCCCTGTAGAGGCCTCAAAGTGACCTTTGACTTCTAAAAGGTATAGAATATCGTGTATAGCCAGCGAGAGAGGGAAAAAAATCCCAATGACCTTGGTGCGCATCCCCGAGCATTGATCCTAAATGAGGGAACGAACGCGATAGCATCTCGGGTAATATGCTTGCAAGAATAGAAACCTTCTCAAATACATTAACAAAGAGACCAATAAAAAAACTAAATCAAGATAATAAAGAGTTATTATTATTAATTCCTTTTAAGATAGGAAACGTTACATCATGCAAGGATTAAGAACTTAGTTCTAAACAAAAAGTGAATATCCCAGCACACTTTGTCCCAAAAAGGTTGATACGTCAACAAAAGGAAATTTCCTTTAGATCAAGTTTTCTTCTTGAAAAATAAAGGGGAGTTCCTTAAATTACAGCCCAAGAATCCTCTAAACCGTCGAACTAAGCGCCCTCCGGCACAAAGCTCCCTGAAACTGACTTTATCTACTCCTCCTGATGGTGGATGATGCCAATGCTTTAACCCCTTAACAAGGTGAGAGAGGAACTGGAAGAAGAAATTAACCAAAAAGGAGAAAGAAAGATAGGAAGACCAAATTCAATAAAGCACTTGGTCCTCCTAGTCGTGGAACCTTCGCCTGAAAGGAAGAGGAAGGCGAAAGCGAAAATGTATCCTACCAATGTGAGAAAGATCCACTGCTCCCTGAACTTCCACTTCTCCCACCGAAGGATGGAAAGAACCTGACCGATCGAGGTGTCTACAAAGGTAACTAAGTACTATTGGAGGAACTGGCAGAGCCCAACAAAGAAGGGATACCCACAATCATCAAAAAAGTGTGGCCAATTAAATTACCACCCAATACTCTCATCCCAAGCTTTTTCATAGTCCTTATCTCAGTCTCTTCGATAGTTAGGAAAAGTCTCTTGATTATGTATCGCCTCGACCAAAAATGATAATGAGACAAGAACTATAAAGAAAACGAGGAGTAAATATTTTGAATTCCTGGATACCTGGTATATCATAACAATGAAAAAGTTGGAAGAGAATTGATGAAAAAATAGTTGAGAAACTGTGCAATTTATAGACCAGGAGTACTGGATGAAGAACCACAGATGAGCGACATGTGGATACCCCTCCCTCACCCTGTGAAATCAACAGGGAGCGGTAGCCGAAGACTTAAAAATCATTTTTCCAACAATAATGATGATGTTTTGAGTAATGAGGTAGACAATTTGACTACTTATGGCAATAAAATGCAAAGAAAAAGGGGGATGAACGAGACGATTGAGTAGGAAAATATTTGCTTATGGTGACACACCAATAATTGAGACAACAATGCTAGTACCCTCAGAACTAACTTGTTAGCAACCCAAGAGTTCCTGAGAACTAATGACTAGACCTCTTAGACAAATTCGGGAAAAGGGAAAGAGGTTTTAGTAGATAGTGCCTCAACCAACAACGAAGAAGATTTTTCTTTCTGTTACCCACCCGAACGAGATTGTGTGACTGAAAATGGAGGAATTATCTATATGAGGTAAAAATTATTTGATTTAAAATAGGACAAAGATGGGTTGGGTCCGACTAAGGTCCGTTTGATGAAGACGGCATGACGATATAGGCCCAGCGATGTAGATCACATTCTTGGACTGGAACAGAGGGCGCCCAAGGTAACAAGGGTGCATGAGACTGTAGAGGCCTTCGAAGAAGAAAAGGATGACCGAGACAACAAAGATAGTAATAACGTACAAAGGACTTACAAAGAAAAATAATGTGTTAGAAGACACAAGTGCCAAGGCAGCACCCAGCGTTGCTTTGTCAAACGTACAGTACCAGGGATGGCATCCCTTAATTGCTAAAGGACAGGTGGCCAAAGGAATATTGTCATCTGATTGGTTGAGGCTAGCCCTTAGTTATCTTATAAATAGGCACTCCCATTCCATTGTAAAGGATCATATTCCATCCTTACTCATTAAGCAATATTTTTCTCTCTAGCTTAGATATTAAGCATTAGTCTTCTTCTTGATGTTCCCGACTTGCTCTCGTTGTAAGGATCCAAACTCGGATACTCACTATTGCACATTAATAAATGATATCCAAACGGTTCCTCTAGATTTACTCCTGATCTCTGTTTGTTTACCTTATTCACTTGTTCATCCGTGTTAGTTTTTTTCCTTTCGATCGTTTACTGCTAACCCGAAGGTAAAAGTATAATACGTGTTCTTGACTTAGGTACAAGTTCAATTGTGCTAAAATGACAATAAACAATATTAATAGTTTATATACATTAATATAAACTTTTAGATCAAAATTAAATTTTGATTGACACGTAATCGAAGTGGTAGCTCCGCTCTTATTTGTCAGTTAATTGACCATATTATAATAAATAATTTACTGTACACTGATAGTACGTCAAATCATTTTTATGTGTTGTATACAAGTTATTTGTCTTACATATTATTTTTTATGGAGGGTAACCTGTAGGTCGTAGATACTTGTTTAACGTCTTAGTGTATTTTTTGAAAAAATATTATCGATCTACATAAAATAAATATTATATATATTTATATACAATTAATTAACAAAATTGATGAATAATTATTTTTCTAAATATGCCAATGAAAGATCTCTGAGTTTTCTCGTTCAATTTTACTTTTGAGATTTGGGACCCCAATTGCCATATGCAGGTACCTCTTTACAATAGTTAGATTAAGTGCTAGTCTATTTTCTCTACTATTCTGGCACATATTTCTGTCACTTATTTCAGTCGCTGGAATTGATTTTCTACTTAGATTTAAATTTCATTTATTTGTTGAATATTAATCATGTAGAAAAAGAAACAACCCTTTGTAGTTTTTTTCTACATTTTATCATTTAATCATTTTCTGAAAGATTTATACCAATTGGGACCTACAAATTAGGCTGCTCACGAATTTTTTTTGGATACTAAATTATTATTTCTAATATTTGTAATATGCAATGGACCTATCCTATCTATAGTCGAGTTTCCTTTTATTTCTTTGAGTTATTGGAGACAATTTACATATCAACGACGGATTTCTAGTTTCAATAACACGTGTGACGATTGCAAATTTAAGAATATTTTATTGAGAAAAGAGCCAAAAATACATTTAAAATATTTTATTTATTTGAGTTTCATACCTGAACTATTAATTATTTGAGTTTCATACCTGAAATTTCAAGTGTGTTTCTCAAACAATTGATTGTTTAGATGTGTTTTGCTACAAATTTTGTGATAGTTCAGGTATGTTTCTCAAATCATTTATAGTTCAGATATGAAATTAAAAAAAAAAAATTTAGTTGTGTTTTTAGCCCTTAACTCTATTTTATTCTTTTCAAACATGCTTTATGAAACTTCAAATATATTATTATTGTTGTTGTGCGATCATCACAATGACTACTATTGAAAATATTCACTTATACAAATTAAATTCACACGTATAGTAAAAAACGAGTAATTGGCTTAATTAGGGATGCCAAATGAGCGTATTAATTTGAATTTGAGTGTGTTAAATAAATTAAATTAACATCTATATGAGTTAGTAATCTACACAAAAGTTATTTGGGCGAAAATAGATTTAGCTAAAATAGAATAAAAATTGGGTTGCCAAATTTACCCACTCAATTCTTACTAAATTTTCAACTTTTTGTTTGAGTACCTAATAGAACTTTACTTTCTTATATTTTGACTATGTATAACACATCAAAGAAGAAAATGTCTTTCTAAAATTTAGATAAATTTTCTCATTAATCAATTTTAGATGTATATCAACCCAATTTCAAATGACCTTAATTAAAATAAATTAAATTAATAAAATAGACAATTTTTAACCCATTAAAATCTAGATTAAACGAATTAATAAATTATTACCTTATAGGCTGATTTTGCCAACCCTACATATATATAATGATACGCTATACTTGAAAATTTTGAAATATTTAATTTACCACTATTAATAGAAATTGGTCTCAATCATCATTTAAATTTGCTCACAGTATGTAACATGAGTTGTTAACTTTGTCATATACTCTCACTTCTCCGTTTCGTTTCTTACTTTCTCCGGTGAAAAAAGAGGAATACTTTTTTTCTTTTAAAAAATTTTAATTTTTAATTTTTACATGATATTTTAAAAATTATAAAATTAAAGAATATTTTGATATATTGTATTAAAATTTTATTTAGAAGGAAGTAACAAATTAGGTTGTTCAAGTCACCAATCACATTGCTAGATAAACAAAACGCAATGGGCTTTGAATATTGCAGAAAACTGTGAAACTAATATAAGATTACAAAGTGAAGAACCAATGTATGTGTAACATAACTCAAAATTGAACATGTGCTACAGAACTGTTTGCAGTACGTTTACCGGTGGAAAGAACTTGTAACACAAAAAAATACTACTTTAGGTCTTTTTTTTTATTTTATAAAATGACGATTTTATCTTCTCCCCTATTCACTATATGTCATGTTTGGTCTGTTGGTGTGGTTGATTCGGGAACTAGAGTGTTTGGTTGGATATTTTGAGAGTTTTTGATTTTAGAAGGGTTTAAGGTCGAAATGGTTGACTTTAGTCAACATTTGAGTTTCAATACTTGAATGGAATTTCATCAGTTCAATAAGCAACAGAATGTGATTTTGGTCTAGGAGGACCTTTCATTTGAATTTTGGGACTTTAGGTGTGAATTTATGCATTTAGACGGAATAATTTGAAAGTTTGAGTTCAAAGTTTGACTTGGGTTAACATCCGGAGTTACAGTGTTCAATCTGAAATTCATCAATTCCATTAGTTTTGGGAGGTGATTTTTGGTTAGGTGAAGGTTCGGGATTATTTTTTGAGAGTTTTGAGAGCATTTTAGTCATTTGAGTTAAAGTTTAGTTTAGGATTGGCCTTTGAAGGTATCGGATTAAGAAAACCTCATATACGTATTTTGATGGTTCCATTGAGTTCCAAACCTATTCAGAGTTTATTTTTTAATCTTAGTTTTGCTATCAACTGTTGTTGCTAGTGCTATCACTTCTCTTCATCGCGATTGCTTGATTCCAATAGTGCATAAGGCATCACAACTGTAACACCCCAAAACTTGAACTAAAATTCGAACAGTTCAACTTACGTGCTTATGTACGGATCATGCGAATTCTCATTTGTCCTAGGTGATAAATTTTTGTAGTGTGAGAGTAGTGTTTGACATGATTCAACATCGAAAGGAACTCCTAGTGCAAAGTTAAGATCAAAGTCTTTCTACTGTCGTAGCTTTTCATATCGTTTTAGGAATGAGTCAACTTTAAAAAATCATATCTCCCAATCTATAAAGAGCTACGTGAATCATAATATATCCACGGAAAGGTCTCTGAGTCTAATTTTTAACATAAAAAACCATGTGTCATTTCGAGATCGAAGTAAAATATTATGATAATTTTACTGAAAAGGTACAAAGCAGTGAAATAATGGAGCTCCTAGAAGCATATGCTATCTGCGTATTCCCAAAATAGGTTAGCATAAGTCCATGAATTTAGACGTTGCTTATGAAAGCATATGCAGTCTGCATATGACATCATGTGGTCCGCATATTCCCCAAAACAAGTCATCATACGCTAAACCAGTTGCTTGGAGTCTCTACAAAAATTTCAGGTCTTTTTTTAATGACTTTTCTATCCCTACCCATACAAACGTCTTTTTTATACCCTCTAAGTATATTATTTCATGGGAATAAGTGAAGTTCCTATCTAACCTAAATACTACATTTAAAATTATTCTAAACATTCATTTCTCACAAATATTCAAACAAAAGAAAAGAAAAGTGTCGATCAATTTTCTCTTAAAGTTAAGACTAGGGTTCTCATCAAACGTTCAAAGTTAATTCTTCACCTCCAAATTCTAACACGATTTCTCAATGATTTAGGTATGTGGATTCATGAGTAAGGGTATCCTTTCACCATTGCGCCCAACACCCTAAAGTTTTACGAATTTGTTTCATACTATAAATTGTACCAATGATTTCAATTACTCCTTTTGATATGATTTTTTTTGTTTTAACCTTGTTAATATGTTTATTGGGTGAAGTTTTCTTGATTTCTTGCATTGATACATCCTAATTCACATATTACAGGGATTCTTATGATCTTTCCCTAGTTGATCTTGTTATCATGATTATTGGATAGGGTTTCTTGGTTACTCGTATTGATACGTCAAAATTTATATTTTTATGGATTTTATTTAAAATTTGATAAGTGACATTGAAAGAAAGATATTTTGGAGATTGGGTCAAGAACCATTGAATTGAGAAGTGTGAAAGAATTTGCATGGGTCTAGCCCTAATTTAACTAAATTTGAAAGATTTTGACAAGTTTTGCCTATAGAGGCTAAAACATGTTACTTTTGTCAGCTTTTCACTTAAATTGTTTAACTAGTCAAGTCAACAGTAGTGGTATATTTTGAGAGTAGTATTAACACCAAGAGTATTGGGCATTAAGTTCTCGTCCCATAACTATGTTGCCAACAATATGATATTATTATGACCCAATGAGAGCCTTTTTGAATCTATTTAGTTGGACCCACTAGGTTAATGCTAGGTATTGTATCTTTGGCAGGGCATAGTGTACCCATCAGACTGGACGCAGGATGAATTCTATATCTGCTTACATGGTCTTACACTTCGGTTATAGAATCTCCCACAAAAATGGTTAAGTGTCATGTCTGAAAGGATAAGTTGAAAGTGAAACTTAATTGATACGTTCTTAATTGTCTAAATCACTTACACTTAATTTAATTGTATCTTATCATGTATTGGATAGCATACACATGCACTATATCTACCTATATAGATCATGTTGATATTGCCTATTGTTGCTCCCCCTCTATCTTACTCAGTATATTCAAATGTACTAATCGCATACCCTCGTGCGCTACATGATTTCACATGTAGGTCACTCCATTCATCCCCACACTAGCAGTTGACTGAATCTACTACTCTTTGTTGTTTGGTAATTGGTGAGTTCCCATGGTTTGGAAACTAGTTCATTTTCTTGACTATTATCATTAGAACTGTTTAGAGTTTTTCTAGTCTTTATTTCTTTATTTCCACGGCTAGCTAGGGACCTATCCTAGAATCCTAGAGGCTTTTGGACACATTCTCATTTAGTGATTCGAATTGGAGTTTTTTTTTATTCAGTATTTTCTTTTTTTCTATTATATGAAACTTATCACTAGATTACTTAGTTATTCATAATGCTTTCTCTGATGAAAGAATGTTTAGAGCAGTGCATGAGCCAAGGGCCCATCCATGGCTGCTAAGGCAACTTTGTGGCTGAGGATGCCTTGTCATATCCAGGGGGTGACTCCGGGGCGTGACAAACTTGGTATTAGACCCTTAGGTTTAAATTTTTCTAGGATGTTTGAAAGTCGACGTTAGGTAGAGTCTCTTTTATGGGTGTTAATTGCGACGTACTTATAACTAAGAGGCTACTAAGTTGAGGAATTTCCACTTATTTCATATCTTATTTCGTGCTTTAGAGTTAAACTTTGATACTTTTTATGAATCATTCTTTACGTATTTATTTTCATGCCTCTAAGACGTGCACCCGTTTACAGAGCAGTCTGTTGTCCTCATAGGTATAGACCTTAGTCTCCTCCGTCTCCAGATTTTCTAGTTCCAGAGTAGCCACCAATAGATATCACTAATGCTAAACTTCAGAATATGATGCATACTCTTATTCAAACCATGGTTGCTCAAGACCAACAACCAGTAGCAACCCTTATTGTTCAGCTAGCTGTTCGGGATATCGGTGCCATGAGGATTAGGGACTTCCTGAGGATGCAACTCCCAACCTTTTATGGTTCCAAGGTAAATAATGACTCAGAGAGGTTTATTGATGGTGTTTGATATTATGAGGGTGTCGGAGGTGGATCGAGTAAAATTGGGGATGTACCAGCTGAGAGATATAGCTCGATATTAGGCAGACCAATAGAGGAAAAATGGGTTGGAAGGTGCAAGCGTTCCTACTTATGTTGAGTTTGAGGAGGCTTTCTTGTGGATATACTCTTTGAGGGAGAAGAGGGATACGAGAATGGGGGAACTTCTGAGCCTAAAGCAGGGCTTCATGACCATTGTTGAATATGCGAGAAAGTTTACTTAGTTGTCTAAGTATGCCCCATCCATGGTAGTTAACACGCATAGCCATATGCTCATGTTTGTTTCGCACTTGCTCTAAATTTGATAAGAGAGGGTAGGGAAGACACTATGGTTAGTGATTTGGATATGATGTATTTGATCATTCACTTGGAACAGATAGAGGGAGATAAAGCAAAGATGAGAGGGCTACCGCAATAAAAAGGCAAGGACCAGTCCTTATAAGTTTAGCCAGCCTAAGTTTGGCGGAGGTTATAGGTCTCAGCAGCAGCAACTGAGTTACAAAACGTCGGCCCCTTCATCAGCTAGTGCTCCTACCTAGGGTACCAAACCACCCCAAAATCAATAGAATAAATAAGTTTCACAGAGCAATGTGATTGGAGGACGATCTTTCCCCACATGTTCTAAGTGTGATAAGAACCATCTCGACGAGTGTAGGTATGTCCAGAAGGTCTGTTATGGGTATGGTCATCCGGGCCACAGAATTCAAGAATGCCCTTCTAAGAGGTGTTTTGGGTGTGGAAAACCTGACCACTTACCTTGGAGACTTCCCCACTTCCATTCATGGTGGGAATAGAACTCATACCAAGTCTTCCACTACAATGCCAACAGTCTTTCCAGATCAGTAAGGCACTTCATCTAGCACTAATGGCGATCAGCGCCAAAACCGACTGTATGTACTAGGCTCCAGGAAGGAGCAAGAGTAGTCAGATGATGTTGTCACAGGTATGATCAAGGTTTATGATATTGACGTGTATGCTTTGCTAGACCCCGAGGCTACTTTTTCCTTTGTTTCTCCCTATATTGCTTGCCAGTTTGGAGTCTATCTTGAAAACTTGATTGAACTATTCTCTATCTCCACGCCAGTAGGTGATACTGTCATTAATAGAAAAGTCTACCATAATTATCCAATATTTATAATTAATAAAAGATTTCTTGTTGATCTAGCTGAGTTATATATGGTGGACGTTGATATCACTCTCGGCATGTATTTTCTCTATTAATGCCACACCATTATTAACTGTAGGACTAGAGTCTTCCGTTTCTATTTTCCAAATGAAGTGGCTCTTGAATGGAAAGGTAGTATTGTTGTTCCTAAGGGTAGATTCATCACATACTTAAAATCCATAAAAATAATCTCTAAGGGGTGTATCTACCACTTAGTCCGGGTTAAGGACTCTGAGCCCAAAACTTTTGATATTCAGTCAGCTCTTGTTGTCAGAGATTTTGTTGATGTTTTCCTATGGAACTACATGGAGTCACTCCTTATAGAGAGATAGACTTTGGTACATACCTTATCCTAGACACTCAACCTATTTCAATCCCTCCATAAGAATGGCACCAGTAGAGCTTAGGAAAATTAAAGACAAGTCAGATGACTTATTAGATAAGGGGTTTATCTGCCCTAGTATATCTCCCTAGGGTGTCGTTGTCCTATTTGTGCGCAATAAAGACAGTTCCCTTAGGATTGTATTGATTATCGATAGCTGAACAAAGTCATAATAAAGAATAAATATCCTATCCCAAATATTGATGACTTGTTAGATCAACTGCAAGGTGCTAACCATTTCTCAAAAATTGATCCTTGTTCCAGCTACCATCAACTTAAGGGAAGGGAGTCATACATTCCTAGAAAAAATTTCATAACCCTTTTATGGACACTTTGAATTTGTGGTCATGTCATTCGGTTTGACAAATACTTCCACAGCCTTTATAGACCTCATGAATAAGGTGTTCAAGCCATATTTAGACATATTTGTGATAGTTTTTATTGACGACATTCTGGTTTACTCCCGGATTGAGGATGAGCATGAGAACCATCTTAGAATTGTCCTTTAAACTCCTCAAGACCGTTAAATTTATGCTAAATTCTCCAAGTATGAATTTTAGATAAAGTCAGTTGCATTCTTGGGTCATGTTATCTCTAATAAGAGTATTCGTGTAGACTCTTAAAAATTGATGCTGTTAAGAAATGGACCAGACCCACCTCACCTTCAGTTATTCGTAGTTTTTTGGGTTTATCAAGGTACTACCGTAGTTTTTTCAAGATCATCTCCACTATAGACTCTCCTTTGAATAAGTTGACTCAGAAGAAGGCCAAATTTGAATGGTCAGACTAGTGTGAAAAGAGTTTTCAGGAACTGAATACTAGATTGAGCACAACCTCAGTTTTGACTTTTCCAAATGGTTTTGAAAGATTTGTTGTATATTGTGAAACTTCGTGAGTTGATTTGGGTTGTTTGTTGATGCATCATGGTAAGGTAATAAGGTTCATGAGAAGAATTACCCTATTCATGACCTTGAGTTGGAAGCTGTTGTTTTGCACTAGAAACTTGGAGACATTATTTGTATGAAGTTTATGTTGATTTTTTTTACTGATCACCAAGGTATTCAGTATGTATTTGATCAAAAAGAATTAAATCTTTGTTGGAAAAGTGGCTTGAATTTTTGAAGGACTACGGCATAAGTATCACGTACCATCCAAGCAATACTAGTATGGTGGATGATGCCCTTAGTAGGTTGTCTTTGGGGAGTATG